>JANCMA020020616.1:0-27903 GCA_024336925.2 Zoanthus solanderi
GTTAAAAATAAAGCTCATTTTCTCCTTTAAGAGTTTGAAAATATTTTGAATGAATAATAAAACAATTATTAAATTCGTCTTTCGTAGGATATGAAGAATACTGCAGATCTCGATGTTATCCACCGAGGCCCAATTCTTCATATCCTACTCAGCCTCATTCAATAATTGCTAAATGTCAACCATTTTATATTTGTTAATAAACAATATTAAATTTTTGAAACATAATGTACATGGATAAGGCTAAAATTTTGTTCGAAGGTTGACAAAACTGCTGCGTGAACCTAATGCTCAGGAACTAGATGAATCTTACAGCAATTTTTTATTGAAAATAATCTAACTTAACCCTATTGGTCTAGCAAGCAAAACCTTTTCTTTTCAGGTTGCCCTTGTTAACAGCTGTATCTTTAATAATTGATCAAGCAAAGGGTGGCTGACGCCAAAGCTATTTAATATGTACTAAGCAATTCATTTGAATTTACATCATTTTGCAGGGCCGGCACAAGAGGACTGGGCAGTTGGCCGCAATTAAAATCATGGATGTCACAGAGGTGAGAAGAAAATTAAATTTATTTGAAAAATGAAGTTTCCAAATGGACACGTGTGAATGAACACCTCACTAGTGATAAATTGTCACACATCTACAAGCATCTTTCCAAGCCACTTAATTGCTGTTTATACTGTTAAGATTGTATCACTCTCTCCACACTGAAGATGACATATGTAAATGCCAAAACATGTAAGTGTTGTTTGTTTTCTTAAAATACTTTCCAAATGGTCTACATAGCAAAAGATCAGCAAAAAACTTGATAAAAATTACGACCTTTTTAATAGCAGACATGTTTCGGCAGTGCTACTGCCATCATCAGTGTAACTGATTAAATATTCATAAGTGAGTAAATATGCAAGATTGAAAAATTAGCATTCAGAAAAAACAAAAGAAATCTAACAATAGTATTATAAGTACAGCTTAAGGTTGACATGCTGGACTTGGCTATTCAGACTAGGATGTTCACATTTGATATGAATAGCCAATGAATTTAATTTTTTCAATCTTGTATATTTACTCACTTATGAATATTTAATCAGTTACACTGACGATGGCAGTAGCACTGCCGAAACATATCTGTCATTGAAAAGGTCGTAATTTCTATCAAGTTTTTTGCTGTTCTTATTTAGGAATACACTGAGTCAATGATCAGAGGTAATGAAAAATAAACACTATCAAGTTTGTAGACATGTTTCATATTGCCAGTTATGTACATTATTTCTTAACCTTCTCTGATAAGTGATTTTGGATTAAAAATATTTTTTTTGTCTTAGTAGCTAGTATATAAATAAAAACCACCATTTTAAATGTCTGAAGAATGAAAATAATCATTAATCAACACAATACTGTTCAATACTACTTTAAAAAATATTTGGCAACCTTTTTGATACAATTAAAATAAAAAAATGTTAACTTGTATTTAAAACATAAAAATGTCTTAACACATTTAAAACTGAAAATATACTGTCTTATATAGTAATATAATACCATTGAATTCTATTTTATTTATTTTGTTAATTTTCATAATCATCATTCTTGTTTAATGCCTGCATTTTGCCATCTAGGATGGGGTTGGACAAGCAATGACTGCTTT
Source organism: Zoanthus solanderi (assembly GCA_024336925.2). Lineage (NCBI taxonomy): Eukaryota > Metazoa > Cnidaria > Anthozoa > Zoantharia > Zoanthidae > Zoanthus > Zoanthus solanderi. The sequence continues at coordinate 1,641 of JANCMA020020616.1, forward strand.
CCATATCCATCGATTCTGCACCACATGCTCCTCCACTTCCAACAACTTCATACCCTCCATCACACTTGTAATCATTCTGACACTGTTTGCTCAAGGCCTTCCTGCCGGCCGTCACTTCCCCAACTCTCAACTTCCCCATCTCAACCTATTTAAAGGTTTTCTCATGGAACCTTCAAAATAAATTATTTGAATAACAATTTAAATAATTGTTTTCTAGCTTACAATTCTATTATTATACTAAGCTCTAAGTCAAACCTCAACAGGTCTTAACTCGGTATCTTCGTCTTTCCAGCGTGAAAATAAAAGGCAAACAATTTTTGCAATGTCATTCCGTGGCCACAAAAAGAAATCCATTTCTTGCGTACATCCAATAACATCCTATAAAACAATATTTATATAAAATTACACTGAATACTGTTGTCACTGATTCAGAGCTTGAATATGGCCTTATATGGTTAGTAGCACAATACATAATTTTAAATCTGATAATGAGAACCTAATGGGTCTTAGACTGTCAGCAACTTAAAAAGAACAAATTCTCAAATTAATGTTACTGCATTCAGACTTCATTTAAGAGTATTGTGAAAAAGGATACATATAACTTCTAATTGTTACAGGATCAGTTTTTTATACTTAATTAAACAAAATCTTAATGATGAAGTGGCACATTTAACTACGGCATCGACAAAACATGGATTGAATCATTGGATCAGATCATCGGATTGGATCATCGAATTGGATTTTAGAAAAAAAAGTAAAAATGTAATAAAATAAAATTTAAAAAAAATCATCAGAGGTGAATGCGCCCCAAGGTGCATCATCCATGCCCCATCCAGATTTATCGGAACCATTGAGGCTGTGAAAAGCATTGCCAAAGAGGAAGAAGAGGAGTATGCACAAGCCATCGAAGGCATATCACAGAAATATGAATTGTGTCCAGAGTTCGTCAAATTTGCTGTCACCAACTTCATGAAATGGAAGTCGGATGAACACACCTATTATCTTCAAAAACTTCAAAAAGCTACTATGGAAGAGCTATATGCCACTTAGAATCCTGAAAGTATTGGACTGGTACCACAAAGACAAGAAGTAAGTTTGGTGGAAGACAAATTAGACTGCGAGCAGTCCCTTTCTTTTCATCATAATCAGTCGAATTTAGAAGTTTGAGCGGAGGAAGTGCAAACAAATACTGGGTCTAAACTGCTGACTGGTTGTATTGTGGGAGAAGGAAGGAGAAGAAAGAATCACCGAAATTGAGACACAAGTATCAAAATATTTAATTAAATGAACCTGTAGTACTCACAAACTGTTTTTATTCCTAAAAATTGAAAGAAAAGCTGAAAAATCATAAAAAATTCATTCTGTTCCATAATCTTATGATATACTGTTGATACTTTGGGTGTGATGCCAAGTTAACCAAAATTTCCATCTGTAAGCTTACTAAAAACAATGTCAGTTCCATATTAACTTTTTCCTATCTCCCTTTTCACCCCTTATGCTTCTGTCATCTTGATAAGTGTGTTAACAACCATATTTTTATATATTACATAATTCTAAACTATATATACCACAGAACACTATTAATAGCCTTACAAATCAGCATGATAGTATCTTAAAACTAATAAATAAATACACTTTGAGTACATCTGCCTGTAGTTACCTTTCTCATTGACTGGTATCTCGGGGCATGAAGCTGTACCACATCTTTTTCAAGCAATTCTTTGGAACTCTCAAGAGAGTATGCCTCCTCCTATATTGTAACCATATTAACTACATAAATCACCTGCTATATTGTAACCATATCAATTACATAAATCACCTCCTATATTGTAACCATATTAATTACATAAATCACCTGCTATATTGTAACTATATTCATTACATAAATCAGCTGCTTTTATCAATTTTATAAATTGATAACTTGTACACCACAGTGAAAAGAATTTTAAAATGACGTTTCGAACTGTAGTCCTTTGTCACAGTGAATCTATCACCCTGACGAGGGACTAAAGTTCAAAAAGACAGTTCAAAAATGATTTTCACTATGGTTTGCAGGTTATCAATTTATAAAACTGTTTCTGTAGAAACAGCAATGCAGCATTCCATTAATTTATTTATCGATATTGAACTGCTGCAATGGGGGAACTTTTGTATCTAATATGTCCTGCTCAATACAACGACCAAACTTTTATTAACAAGAAAATATATTTTTTAAAGATCTTTTAAAACTCAAAAGTTTAGTTTTTATATGCCTAGAAACAGGTATAATCAATAATTTTCTGAAAGTAAAAGTAACACAGAAGAAAAGAATGATGTAACAAAGAGCTCTCAAAATATATTAAAACAACCACAGGGCAGCAACTGTAGTACTGAGAAACATTTTTTGACCCTAACCAGTTTTCACCTTTACTCCTTTCATTATGCTGTCTTCATAGTTGTTCGTCATGACTGGTACAACTTCCGCCACTTCAAACAGTGCAGACTTCTTCTTCTACAAGAATAAGCACATTATTACATAGTAACATTTCTGTTGCTAAATCCTATATGAACCAAGTGGCCCAATGGAACTGGAACTTACCTCAGGCTTCAGTACTAGTAGTGTTGATCAGATTTAAGAATCTTAGTACTATTCTTGGTAGGACACTAATTAATCACAGATTAGATCGCAGTATTACAAGGGGCCCCACACACATATTTTAATGACAACATTGAGGGATGGGAGAGGAAAAGGAGGAGGGAGAGGTGGGGGATAATCCAAAAATTTTTCTGAGGTCTGAAATTTTGTCCAAATGGGATTCTTTGGGTCACTCTATTAAAGATGCCTGAATCTTTTTGGAGTTGCAAAAAAATCAAAGAAAACGTTTTGGTTAAATTGTATCATCATTGGCTCAAATCAATTGCTGGTATTTAACAATTAGACCTCGAGGATAAATGGACTTTATGAGTCAATAGCCCATTTGGCCTACGGCCTCATGGGCTATTCAAACTCGAAGTCCATGAGGCTGAAAGGTTTAATCGTTTTAGTATAAACCTACTAATCGGCCAAAAAATGGTGTAGAAATTAAATTAGCGATGAAATCTTCTGATATTATAGCAAAACGGGGCTCATTACTATTTTGATCTGCCATCTTTTCTCTACTAGTAGGCTATCACAAATAGACCTCTAGTAGAGTAGCCAATCAGAATGCAGGATGCGTGTTAGACTGTTAGTAGGTTTATACTAATAGGATATGTTTCTCAGGGGTTTCATTAAGGGCCGGGCACCAGACAAATTGACTGGCTGTGAATAAGGTTTTGTCTGCCTGCTTTTAGCATCTCTGCAACTATATATTTTCAATATTTTCAAGGCTTTGCATAAACTTTGCCCAGGTGCCAAATCCAAATGCCCTCCTGCTCCAAACCTTAATGAAACCCCTGATTTCTGAGGTCATAATCTATTTGGCATGTTTTAACTTTCCAGAAGGTAAATAATAAAGCTTGCTGATGCAAAAACACTGAGGAGTATTTTTTGGCTATGCTAAAAAGTAGGGATTTTTTTGGGTAGAAAATTTCTGAAGTTGGGATTTTTTGGGTAGAAAATATGAACCTCTGTCAGTTTTTTACTGTGCTGATTCTGTGCTGCATTTTAGTGTACCCTCCTATCAACAAATAGTCACTTGACAAGTAAATCTTTATTTAATTAAAGTACAGTTAGCACGAACGTACTAATTAATAACTAACTAGCCACTATATTGGGCACTATGGCCATGATGGTAGGGGGCTTTACCCCTTTAAACTACCATAAAAAATAGTGAGCCTGATTGTTAGCAGCAATGGAAAGCTGTTTCTGCCTTTTTAAGCCTCATCAGCATGGCATTGCTAGAAAACAGGCTCAGGTTCCCAAAATGAACATAAGTAATGATAAAAGTGCAATGCTTGTGGGATGTGGCTATAAAGATGAACTCAGGTATAGATAGCATAAATGTGATAGTAGCTAACTTGAAGCCACTATATTGGGCACTATGGCCATGCCGATAGGGGGCTTCATCCCTTTAAACTACCATAAAAATAGTGAGCCTGATTGCTAGCAGCCATAGACAGCTGTTTCAGCCTGTTTAGGCCTCAACAGCATGGCATAGCTTGCAAACAGGCATAGCTAGCAAACAGGCATAGCTAGCAAACAGGCATAGCTTGCAAACAGGCTCAGCTTCCCAAAACAAATATAAGTAATGGTAAAAGCACATCCCATAAGCACTGTGCTAATCAGAGATAAAACAGTTAAGTGAATGGCTTACCTCAATTTTTATATGGGAATTATTCAGAGTTAAGGATATTAAAGTTCGTATGAAGGCTAATTTTTTTGTCAGCTAAAAACTATGTTACTTAAATAGGTTCAATTTCTGAAGAAAATTTTGAAATCGGACTTTTAGAAAGTTTTTTATAAGCACTTAAAGTTTCAACTTCAAAATCTTAGACAAGCAGCTTGGAGCCTGGGTTCTAATTGTTCTCTGACATCAAATAAGTTACTCAGACTATCTTTGCAGCTTTTTATAGTCACAACACTTGAACATGGTATCTTTGTAAATACTTCTCAAGCTTTATTTGGTGAGAAATGCATATTTAGAATTAGAATCAAGTTTTGCAAAGATAACTGTAGCTAGTCTGAGGTATTTGATCGAAACACTTGCCACAGAAGTCTGTGCCTTTTTTGTTAACAAGTTGTTAGGAAACACATACTTTAGTCTACAAACACAAGTTAATAAGATGACTACAATGTTATAATTTCAGATTAAATAAAACAAAATAAAGACCTTATAGGAATTGTGATGAAATAATCTGATATGTCAGTACAATAAACATTATTATATAGAAAATATATAAAAAACTAGGAAATTGCACTTAAATCCTCATCAGTCATCCTTTTTCTGATTGGAGGAGAATATGTCACATGTCATGGGTCAAAACTCACTAACGCCCAAGGGTGAACAAATCTCACTAACTCCCTTGGGAAACGATCTGAACTTTTGTCTCACATATGATCAAGTCATACACCTTTGAAACAGTGGCAAATCTGTATGTCAGCTGCATTAAGCAAATAATTCTTACGTAGTCATAGCGACTAAACAGTTTCAAACAAGAACTGAAGAAACTGAACAGCCTCTATGCAACAAAAGCTCGAAATCTACTAAAAAGTTTTCAACGAAGTTTTAATATTTGTGATTTGAATTTATTTAACATTTATGATTTGTGGCTTACTTTACATGCAAATTACTGGGATTTGTAACATTTTGCAATTAAGTGCTTAGCTGATATCCGTGTATTGTTCTATTTTAAGTTGGGAGGTATAACAAAACACTAAATAGCTGGACCCACGGGACACCTCTGCAAAACAAAACTTACTGTTTCTCTTGGGGCCAGTCATTAAGTGCTTAACCCTTCAAGCCTCAAGCTTTTTAGCCAAACATATAGCCTCAAGGAGGGTTCGTTGGACCCCTCCCCAAGATTTTTGTTATGCATGGACCGATTGACTTGAGATTTGGCATGATAATCATGTGACAATTATCTTGTGACCATGGTGACTAAGGTATATAAAATGATGATGGCTGCCATCTTGGATTAAATTTCAATTTTTTAGATTTTGTAGAAAATTGAGAGATATAAGAAATGGATAGGAAACACTGTTTTATGTGATAGAAATTCAAAATACTGAAAAGAAAATGAAAAGTAATGACTGTTTTTCAATTTTTAGAAAAAAATTTGCAAAGGTTTTATAAAAATCCAACATTCGTGACTTTCTGTGATGAAGTCATCAATGATAGGATTTGACATCAATGTAATTAATGTCAAAACATGTATTCATTATCAAGGAGTGTTCAGTTGTGTCAAAGCTTGTGGCAATTGGTCAAGGCATTCAGATTTGTGGCCAAAAAATTGAGGGGGGGGAGTCAGTTCAACCCCCCCCCCCCCATTGAGGCTTCTAGGAATAATGTTGGATTGAAAAGAACATCTATTATTTAACTTCAATACAGTAGCACTCACTTAATATCAATTATGCTAGTTCTATAGTTATTTGTTATTGCCCCGGCTTATTTCATTGATGGTTTGATTGAAGAAATTTAAGTGTGAAGCAGGCTTTAGTAAATTTTTTAAATACAAACAACAACAAGACCTAATTTTTAATTTCAAAAAAAAGAATTTTAACTAGAAACTAAGCGGTATCGACACCATATGCTTACGTGTCCTCCTGGACTGTTTAGCTCAAACTCAACTCAAAATTGTCAATAATTCTAAAAATATTAGTTCAGTAAATAATTATCGCAATATTAGCAAATGCTAATCTACACGTGCTTTGTAATTTTAACACACGTGTGCTAAACGGTTAAAAAACAAACCCAAAGACTATTTTAATTTACTAACAATATGTCACCAACTTTATTTACACATAGAGATTGCTACAACAATCACATCAGGGTCGAGGATTTAATTCGAACACTGAAAAAGCAAAATTTATCAACTTGTACTCTGCTATAGATTCTTTGTTTGAACAGTAAGTATGATATTTTTAATTAGCATTTACTTATAAGCTGATCTAAGAAAACAAGGGCAAATCGAAACTGGCTTTTGCTTACCTTATCCTTGAAAACAAAAGCAACATACATCTTGAACTCGAAATGGTCAGCGAGGGATTCGCGTTTCTTACGAAGATGTTGCCTTAACCGGCTAACAGCAGCTGATTTTCTCGAGCCAGGATCACCCATCAGATTCGTAGTGTCTAGATATTTCCTGGTCGAGTTTTTCGAGGCGCTGAAAAACCAATGTGCCGAATTTTGGACTTCCTCGTCAGTCGAATGTGTGCAAGCTGGTTTGCACTATGAAGGAACGAGCCAAATCATTTCGAGTTTCGTTATACAAGTAATATATAGCCAGAGCTTTTCTTTCTGACCATGTTTAGGCCTTCTAAGGTAAAGGGTAGTCTCTGTAATCATGAAAAATCCCTCTCTCCTTTCACTTTGTATAGATGTTCCGTAAGCTTTAAAGAAAACATATATCACATTTCAGTTTCTGGAGTTCTTGATGACGTCATGTCTGCATATCCTCGACATGAAAACGAGATTGGGCTGCAACAAAATGGCAGTTCGGTCAAAACAAAGGGAAGTACATACACACTCAACAGAAAATGAAACCTAAACTCGCCAATAACTGATTTATTGATTTGGCCTCGTATGGATTTCATTTACTTTCCTAAAAGTACAAAATAAGTTGTCATATATAATGTACCTGGAGAATGTGTTTTAAAATATGTTTTAGCACGGCATGCACCTTCTTTACCGAAAATTCATGCATTTTTCGGGAAAATAAGACTGAATTTGACAAGAGTTGCTCGTTCAAGACCAATGGCGGAATGATTGGAAACTTTTGAAGGTAAATCAGTTCATTAAATGTTTTAGTGTAAAAGTTTGTTTCTGTACCTTTCACATTTATTTTTGGTCAATCGCTGGAAGAAAAAAATTATGACGGAACGCTTTTTCATATTTTACTCGTTGTTTTAGTTTTGTTATGATTAATCTTAAAGATTATCGAATTACACTGGAATTGCATGCAGTAAACCTAACTAACGTTTTCTGTTAATATACAATGCTGAAAAAATTGTAATGACTAAAGGCCCGTTCAAACAAGTTGGTCAAACATTATCAAACGTTGTTGGATGCAACTTGTTTGACCCGTTTGGGTAGCCCGATAATTAACAATTAGACCGCGAGGACGAATGGACTACGAGTCAATAGACCATGAGGCCGTAGGCTGAATGGGCTATTCAAACTCGTAGTACATGAGAGCCAAGAGGTCTAATTGTTTTAGTATAAACCTAATGATCGTTCAAAAAACGGATGTACAAATTAAATTATCTATGAAATCCTCTGATATTACTGCAAAACGGGGCTCATTACTATTTTGATCTGCCATCTTTTCTCTACTAGTAGGCTATCACAAATAGACCTCTAGTGGAGTAGCCAGTCAGAATGCAGGATGCGTAATAGACCATTAGTGCAGTAGGTTTATACTAAAATGTTTTATTTTATGTTTTAATCTTATTTTTTATAAAAATCCTTTTTTAAAGTAAGTAGACATCACTGGGGCCTAATATAAGCATTTTGTTTATTTATAACTGCTACATACAAGCTGTGTGTTCTGACACAACCACATCAAAATATAGGATGATTCTACCTTTTATTCAATTGTATCTGTAGTTATATCGAAAAAGCACAGCAGATTTTGAAGTTTTAAAGAGTCTTGATGGCAGAAAAGAACTAAAATGTTATAGGTTCGGTGATTTGGCACTAAAAATTAAGGTCGGTCAGATGACCAGAACAACAGATGGTATTTTGTTTGACCTTAATAATAATGAAACTATTTTGGTGAATGGTAAATTCTTTAATATAAACTAAGTTATCTGCCTTTTTTAAAACAATTAATTTTTATTCGTTTATTCAATTCTCAAAGCTTGTATGGGTTTCCTGTGGTGCTGTTATTAGAACACTGACAGCCTCAGCGAATAGCATGGTTTGTTAATTGTCAACAAGCAGCAATGTTCAACAATATGATTGCGGAAATGATCTGGTGCTGAGATGTCTGCCAATTTCTCCAATGCAGTCGAGTTCCACAGTAGATAATATAGAAGAAATGCATAAAATAAACTGCTGAAATTAACAGAGCAGTGATAACAAAGCTTACTAAATAACAGAAAATGTCTGAAAACCATACTAGGGCCTTCGCACATATGTCTAGGTCAGGGCATTTAGTACCTCTACCAGGTCACAAAATATGGTGCTCACTGACTGATAAGAACAAAAGTCAAGGGGCTGGTTGCATTGTACGAAGCCTGAATAAGTTATCCAGCAGATAAGTGCTATCCAGTGGATAAACTCGCTATCCAGTGAATAGTTATCCACAGGATAAAATGTTGTTGCATGAAAGTTTAATAGAACGTTGGATAACTAATATGTATCCGCTGGATAGTGATCACAATCTCCAAATGGTTTCCTGTACATAGCTAAGTAAATCTGTGTCGTCATTTCCCTTTTTCTGCATCCTCCACGGCTGTTTCATTGTGATGAGGCCTCGTGGTGTGCTCGTTGTTGAAAATTATGTTGGAATTTAAGGATAAAACACAAAGAAAACAGCCAACTTTCAATAAAGATAATTTTATCTAGAGGATAACTCCTACTCAACTTTCGTACAAGAAAATCACACCATCTGAATAAATTTTATCTGCTGGATAGGAAACTATCTTCGTACAACCGGGCCCAGGAGTTTTCCAGGAGTTATGCAGTGTAAAGAATTTCTTTTTTCAGGACCAAAATCCTTATTTTTTTCTCGATATCAAGTAATTTCTACCACAGTTGCAGCAACTGAAATTGAGTCTACATAAAATATAAAAAGCACAAATATGAGTCAGAAACCTCTGCAGGTTTTGGTTTGTTTATAAAACTGATGAAGCATTTTCCACAAAATTCCAGACGTTTTCCAGGAGCACAGGGAAATTAACTATTCTTCCAGGAGTTTTCAAGGGCCCTGGAAGAAAATTTCAAAATTCCAAGAGTTTACCAGGAATTCCAGGAGTTTACGAGGATTTTCAGGAGATTTCCAGGAATTCCAGGGGTTTACCAGGAATTCTAGAAGTTTACCAGGAATTACAGGAGTTTACCAGGAATTACAGGAGTTGACCAGGAATTCAAGGAATTTTGCGGGAATTCCAGGAGTTTTCTAGGAATTCCAGAGTTTTCCAGGAATTCCAAGGGTTTTCCAGGAATTCCAGGAGTTTTCCAGGACCTTCAGGAGTTTTCCAGGAACTCCAAAACTTTAACAGGAATTCCAAAACTTTAACAGGAATTCCAAGAGTTTAACAGAAATTCCAGGGGTTTGACAGGAATTTCAGGAGTTTTCCAGGGATTCCAGGAGTTTTCTAGGACCAACACAACAACTAAAACTAAAATCATTGTTAACAACTAACTTGCACACCATATACTTTTCATCCTCTGTCCTTGGATTTCACATACTGCTCATGGGCGAACACACTCCGAGAGGGAAAGTACAGTGTAAAACAATCTATCACTACACTTTTAGTTATTTTGACCCAATGATTCAAAACTATTATTTGTTTTAATGCAATGAAATGTTTGGCTGCGCGGTTGGTACAGTTGCTAAGATCTCTTCTTTTCAACCACAAGATTTGAACTATTCTGTGACCTTTCCAGCCAAATTAAAGCTCACTCAGCTTTCCAACCTAAGGAACTCAGTAAATGAGTGCCAGTGTCTACTGGCAGCTAATTAACCTGAGATGGATTAGTTTCCCTTTCAGTGGGATTCGAAGACTCTCATCTGGTTAACACTGCTACAGAAACTGGAGAAAAGTGCCAGGGCAATTGGCCACTTGGCTCGTAAACGATTTAGCTTTTTTAGTTAGAAAAACTGAGCCAAACAAGAGAATGTCTTTTTTTACTTAATATAGATATCACATTTGTTTTTATAACGTCATTATTCTTAAAATTTGATCCTGTTGTGAAGTTCTCGATCTGATTTTGGGCTGCATAGGCACGGGGGCAAAATAACTCTAATGATGGGAGCAAAGCAGTGAGGGATAAATTGCATGGGGAGGGGTATGTTGGAAGGGGCTATACAGGGTTTTCAAATTGAAAAAAAGTAGCAGGAGGAAATTGTAAAGTAGCTGGAGCACTATCTCATCTCCGATCACGGCAGCATTGTGGAATACAAAAAGTACCCGGCACAAAATTAATGCTTGAGGTAGCCGGTGACTTGCACCGGGCGCCGGCTAAATTTGAAAACCCTGACTATATTCCACAGATTAATAATCAGGGGGATCTTAAATGGATGTGACAGCTTTGGCCTATTTAGAAAACACCAAAATAACTTACAAGATTTATGTTAATCATTTTTTCCCAGTTCTTTTCATCAATGATTCCAACATTGTTGCACAGAATATCAAGTTTGCTGTGTCTTTCAATGGTCTTTTTCACTGCATCTATAGTAATACAAAATTATCAGTTATAGAAAAACTAACAAGAAACTAGAGTATAAAAAAAGATGAATGGATGAATATTTAGATTCAACATTCTTATCCCATGTGAAGGCAGAATTAATATTCATTAAGTAAATTCTTGAATAAGTGAAATGCCCCAGAAGTATAGGAACAATTTGTTTATATGCGATTTAGAGAAACCAGGTTTTAAATTATGTGTTTTGAGATATCTGATATAAGAATTATAAATTTACAGTTCTAAGCTCAATCATATATTTTAATAGACATTGTTAGTATCTAACTAGAAAACTAATACCATTTTACTCAGATACTAAATATTTCAAAAATTTTCATTTTTTTTGTGTAAATGTCAATGAAAAATATTCTAAAAAAGACCATACTTAGATAAATGACGAAACTGTACATAATTCTAGCAAGAAATGTGGATAAAAGTATTATTTGTATTGAGTGTTGATGAACCTTTATCATAAAATAGAGTTATTTAATTGTCTGTTCATTCTCTAACCTTTAAAATCATCCTTTTTTGAGACATCACAATGTGTAAAAATTGCTTTCCCCTTGCCATATTTGGACTCAAACTGTTCTTGGGCTTCTAGCCCTTCATGTTGGCTAATATCCAACATTTCCACCTGAAATTAAAAAAAATAAATAAAAGAGAAGACAAAAAAAAAACTTTTGTATGGAACTGAGGCCTGTCTGTCATCTTTGGACACATAGCTCCTATTATAAAATAGTTTGATAAATTCTTGCTATTTGATTGGCTTAGGAGAGTGGTATTAATCACTAATAGTGGTATTTTCAATTCTCCCAAATGTCTGCCTTGGTTCTCACCAGGCTATGGAGGTATGGAGGACATGTTTAATTTCATTTTAAAAAATATTATTATTATTATTATTAATTTATTATTTTTTCATGAAACTGTAAATTCTCACAACTTAGATAAAGCCAGTCAAAATCACTCATATCATTTTCCTGCTTCATAGAGCTATGAAAACACACTAGACCAATCAGAGCACACATACATGTACACTATCCAAATTATTTTATAAAGTTTAAATTGAAATACCAACTACCTGCACTTCATCTTGATAAACATGACTGAGTTCAAACAGAATTAGCTCATAAGCAGGGTTGTTTAACTCTCTATTTGAGCTTTCATTTATTGGATCTGGCCAGGATGACAACAGATTTTAGATTAAACAAGAATTTTTAAAATGACTTAGCAATTTAAAACCATATGAAGAATCGCTTTCATCTATGTTTTTTACTTTAGGTTTCATGTGTATTGTTGGATCACATATTGTATTTTCTACTGCTGCTTACCCAGTACAGTGTTATCTCATAATTTGCAAGTGCTTTTAAATGTTTTGTTCTTTTGTTCCAGGGAGGTTGGTCAAATTACTCAAAGATCCCTCCCCCCTTGATTTACCGCAGCTACAGTATACCTCATTATGCACGTACAGCAGTTAAAATTAAAGAAGATGGAGATTCAACATAAAAATGTTTTGGAGTAGGGGTCCAGAAAAATTGTTTAAAAAATAACATTTTTAAGAAATGCCTATCTTTTAAAAAGATAATTATTTACTTTTTTTGAAGGTGAGCATTTAGTACAAGTGCATATTTATAATAACATTGGATCATCCAGCGATCTTTTATTTATTATATTGTCGTTCTGATACCCAACAATTTTTATTACAAATACATACAAATAAACAAATCTTTAATGTCAACTTTTGAACGCTGGACGTGTGAAATTGTCCAAAAATTTTGAAAGTCTTTGGAAAGGTGGCTTCGGTCTAGATATATTTTACCAGGCACAAATGGTATAGTCAAACTTGATGCTGTGGGTTTAAACTCAAAACAAAAAAACATTTCTCTTGGTTTTTACAAACGAGCAGCAAGATACTGACTACATATTTAAAATTAAATTGCAAGAACTTGTTGAAAGAGAAACTCTACCTCAGAAAGAATTCTACAGTAAATGGAAACCCTTGCAGACGTATAGCCAATAGAAAATCAAAAATCATTATTAAAAAAAACACTAAAATGCGCAAATTGAAACTATTATGTAAGTAATTTATTGTTAATTTATTAACAATTTTAAAAAAATTTTAAAAAATAAAAAGCTCCCTCAACACGGCTTTTCATTGTCATTCAAGGATATTGTTCAGTTTGAAACCAATGGAAATGAACAAAATGAGATTATTAGCTATTTGGATAGATCAACAGTAAACCTTAAAAGAATGAAAAAAAAATGCGATATTTCATATACAGAACGACATTTTGAAATAAAATCTCGCGGGAATGAAAACGGCTCATCATGCCTTTTTGTTTTGACAATTTGAACTGCAAACCTGCTGTAGCAGCAACCCTAGAGTTCTTGATTTTGGCCTTCTATTTTTTTTTGTGAATATCCATTAGATGCCCTTTTATTCTTTTTCACTTTTCCCATCGTCTACGTTTTTGAAAAAGCTAATCCAAACAGTATTTTCTATTGCGTTTCGCCTTGAGCAAATTTTAAAAACCCGCCGGAAGTGATTTTGATTTGCTGAGTGATCTTGGGGGCGGAGAAAAACAAACATATCATGCGGTGAGTTTCGGAAAACTCCAAAACGTTTTTCTCAAAACTATTTTTATGTCCGTGAAACATTCGAGGTTCCAAAACTTGAAATTTGGCAGTTTTACAGCTAAATAACTGAAGTTCATGCAAAACCGTACCAAAGGTTTTTTTTTTTAATTTTACAAACTTTTGACGTTATCGCAATAAAACTCCGCTGCTTTCGTTTACAGAAGTGCAATTTCGGGTTCATGGACCTTGTAAAATAAAATCAAAGCGGCCTTTCAAAAAAAACCCAACACGGTTTTGGCCTTCGATTAGTGTTAAATAAAATATATAATAATAGTTGGCATGCTGCCATCAAACGCAACAAGTCTGACTTAATTGGGACTCCCGAAAGAGAACACAAAGGTCGGAAAACAAGGCTTTCGTTCTCTTTATTTATTTGCAATAACCACATGAAAATTAAACAGCGATTTAGAGAATTTAATTAGCTTTTCAGTGATATATAGGTTTATAGGGTTACGTTGCGAAACAACAGAGATGTGCTCCATTAACTAAAAGTAAAAACACCGCTTGAATACACCACATTTAGTGCGTGGATTCTTGCAGAGCAGACAGAATTGGGGCGAGTACATTTTGCCCATAATACGTATTGCAATATTGTAAAGTTTGGAATAGTGTTTATGTTTAATTAACGACGGTTGTTTAGTAAAAGAAACAATTTATTTGAATTTCGAAATTCAATACAAAGGAACAGTAACTTCGATAACTTCGCTGAAATACATATTAAAATTAATAAATGAATCATTAACTATTTCAAAGATATTGTGACACAATCAGTAAGAAACTAAAAGATTTATTTTTGGACGAGATTTTTGAAAAATTAAATAGCAATAGTAAATTTGAAATTTATAATACTATCAAGAGAAACTAGAACCTTGAAATTTATCTTGCAGAAATAAAAAATCCAAATTATAGAATAGCAGTGAGTAAATACGAACCTCAACTCACAATCTTCCTGTCGAATATATATGGAAGATACAAAAGCACTCGGAGATCAGAGTCAGAGTCAGAGAAAATGTAGAATTTGTGATGCGAATGAAATTGTAGATGAATTTCACTACTTTATGAAATGTACAAATCAAGATTTCCTAAAATTAAGAGTAAGAGAATGCCACACTGTAATAGGCAGCAAGCATTTACAGTAGTGTTTTTTTGTTGATGGTTATGTTGCACTTGTAACTGAAACGACTTTGCATATTGTTTTTTAAAACTTGACTTCAATATCTTTATGTTTTTAAAATTTGCTGTGTAGCCTGTAGGAGCGTCTTCAGCATTCAGACTTCTGTATTTTAAGCTAAGATTACAGCATTGCAAAGAATGAAATCTCTTATCGCAAAGTTTTGTTCTACTTCTTATGCAACTCAAATAACCACCACATCAGTCAAATCGCTGTTATGGTTGCTCCGTGACTTGATCATATGACATAAATACCTCGTTCTCCAAAGTAACACAACTTGAGCTGGTGTTAATTTTACTCACCGCAGAAGCACGTCGCTCCAAAAGCGCTGAACAAAAAGCTTTTCCGATACCTTTGGCAGCCCCAGTAACAAGTGCAACGGAACCTTGAATCTTCATCGTGAGGGTCCGAGCTCCACCTATCGTATCGTTCAGAGGAAGTCCCAGTCGCGAGAATCAGCGGGAAAAAATAAACAGCCTAAGTTTGTTTGTTTTGGTCAGCACTCACATACCTCGAAAACTAATTAATATTCGAAACACGTGATTCAAACAATCCAATGTAATACATTAATGAAATTAATATTTCCAAGATACTTTGCAAGCCTGATCCCATTCTGTGCATGTGACGGACGTTCAGTAGATTTTGTAATTGCCAACTTGAGTTCTTATATCGTATTTACAATTTTTATCGCTTTCCATCTCTCTGAGTGATTTTTACATTTGTAAAGTTTTATAGAAGCCACAATACAATACAATACAATAAACTTTATTTGATTTCGAATTTACGATAGCAAATACATGCTAATATCTTCGAAGTAAAAATGTACAATATAATAGTATATAAAACAGAAGTCACAAAAAGTTGTACATGAAGAAAGATTTTAAAAAGTTAGAACTTTTAAAAGTTAACGCAAAGCCGATAATTTTCAGGTGCAAGTAGCGAAGCAGTTACTGAAATTTATCAAAAGCTGAAATTAAATCGTAAAAGAAATGTAGCAAATACGTTGTTTTAGAATTAATCAACATGTCCTTTGGGAAGAATGTTCAGTGTTTTAGTAAAAATGGGAAAAACTCAACCAGTATTTGAAGGCGCGGTTTTTTACATTGAACAAAGGTTACTTATTAATCAGCTTTATACAACTGAGCTATAGCAAATCAGAGCTTCCATTATTTAGGGTGGCTTTTTTCTAGCAACTTGTAGTCATAATGTAAAAGATACATATTAGTTTTACTTACAGTGGATTTCCATGCTACCTACAGCTGTTCCACAGATCCTAGAAGTGGGCTGCTTCACCGATGTTGTAGCCGAAAGAGCATTGCCAGATCTATACGCAAATCATCGACTTGACGTTGACTGGTACAACTTGCGAAGTATGGTCACTAAGTGCGCTGAAGGTGCTCATGCGCGCGACTACAAATACTTTGGGATTCAGTTTTATGGTGAATGTTTCGGTTCACGCAACGGAAGCTTGACTTTTAATAAGTACAAAAAAGGCGGTAGCTGCATGGAAGGTATTGTATTACCTAAAAATACTGTAACTGCTAGTCTTACCATTACTGACACTATTCTGCTGTTCTTGTTAAGGTCAGTACTCGCTCCTAGTCAGCTGTCACTGTCTTTGCTAATGGAATGCTACTGTTACTTTTAGAACGGTGTCAGTCTGCCATCGTCTCTAGTTGTCCATGACTGTTGTTAAAGTGCATATTTCATTTGTGGATTTTTTGTATGTATAAAATGTCCTTACCCTTCTAATTGTGATGGCAAAAGAAAAATTTGATTAAGATTTTTCTTATTGGTATAATTTGAGTTTAAGGTTTGGAAAAATCGCTTCACCTTGTCCGAGCGTTGGGAGACTGGTCACTAACATAAAATTTTCTGGTCCATGACGTCAAAGCACAATTTAGCAGTGAGAGTCCGGTCCTGTTTCTATATATCTGTTCAAATTACGTAACTAAAACGCATCTTGCTACCATATTTCTACAAGAAAATGGAACAGATATATAAAAACAGGACCGATCTCTCACTACTAAATTCTGCTTTTGACGTCGGTCGGTCAAGTTGAAACCGGAAGTGATTTTTTAAACCTAAATTATACCATAAAAAATGTAATCAATTCGCTCTTTTGCCATTACCATTAGAAGGATAAAGAGATTTTATACATACAAAAACATACAACTGATATATTCACTTTAACATCACTGCCATCATCATTAGAAGGGTAAAGACATTTTATACATACAAAAACATACAACTGATATATACACTTTAACATCACTGCCATCACCATTAGAAGGATAAAGACATTTTATACATACAAAAACATACAACTGATATATACACTTTAACATCACTGCCATCACCATTAGAAGGGTAAAGACATTTTATACATACAAAAACATACAACTGATATTTACACTTTAAGGCTGTCTTTGACTTCCAATGCTCGCTGTTACTGTCTTTATCACTATCAGCAAGTGATTCTGTCATTGTCACTTTATTTTAACTGTCAATGTTACTAGCACTGTCATATATATCATCTCTTTTACTTTAAAGGCCAATACTGCTGCCACACTACCTATAATCTGTCATTGGTGTTATCATCTTAGGGGTGACTGTCATCATCACTAGCTTTGTCATTATTACTGTCTTGCTCCTTGACTCTGTTTTTGTAAATGTCACTGTCTTGTAGTTATCACTGTCAATTTTTAATCACTGTTATTTTCTTGGTGACTGTTTTGTCACTATGACTCTCACTCTTTCAGTCACTGTCTTGGTTACTTTTATTGTCATTATCACTGTCTTGGACACTGCCCTTGTGGCACTATCACTGTCACTCTCTTGTTTACTGTTAATTTCACTATCACTGTCACTGTCTTGGGCACTGTCAATGTATTGACATTATCATTCTCGCTATCAGTGTCTTGGTCACTGTCCTTTCCGCTGTTAATGTTACTGTCTTGTTCACTTTCTTGGTCACTGTTACCGTCACTGTCACTGTCTTTGCCACTGCTAATCTTACTATCACTGTTTTGTTCACTGTTACTGTCACTGTAAATGTCACTGTCACTGTCTTGGACACTGTTAAT
Organism: Zoanthus solanderi; assembly: GCA_024336925.2. Classification (NCBI taxonomy): domain Eukaryota; kingdom Metazoa; phylum Cnidaria; class Anthozoa; order Zoantharia; family Zoanthidae; genus Zoanthus; species Zoanthus solanderi. The sequence goes on from JANCMA020020616.1 coordinate 19,562, forward strand.
GTAGCTATCACTGTCTTGGTCATCATAAATGTCTCAGACTTTGCTACTGTCACTGTGTTGGTCCTTATCATTGTCTTGGCTTATTTCTCACACCTGAAGAAGGCTAGTTTGGCTAGCCGAAACATAGTATCTTTTAAAAATTTTATATACGTCGTGTTGACTGTTTAATTTATTATATCTTGGCTTGTCCATTACTGTCGATATTACTACCACAATGACTGTAACTTGTCACTGTAAGTATCATGAGAGTGGTAAAGGGTGGTTCTAGATCATGTTTCACGGAAAATAAAACGGTCATTTCACAATTCATACATACCGTTACATACTGTTACATTTTGAAAAATTACGTCTAAAGCAAGGCCTTCCTAGCTGTTGTCACTTTCAGAGGATGAAAATGATGGCTGTCCAAAGTTCACCGAAAACCAGACCACCACGTTGTCGCAACAGGGATCAACCGTCCTGTCACGGTCGCGCAATATCATTTATTAAGTAATAATGGTTGTTGAAAATAACAAAGCCATAATGAAAATTACGGTTCAAGGCGAATTAAACATTTACTTCTCGTTTCACGGGAAATAATTTTGCAAAATCACGCTTCACGGTAAATAATTTTGCAAAATCACGCTTCACGGGAAATAATTTTGCAAAATCACGCTTCACGGAAAATAATTTTGCAAAGATCACGCTTCACGGGAAATAATTTTGCAAAAATCACGCTTCACGGGAAATAATTTTGCAAAATCACGCTTCACGGCTGCTATGGAAAAAATTAGCCGTTTTACATTTCACGGGGAAAAAAGGGCCGATCAAGAGTCACGAAAATAACCTTTACCACCCTTTATCATGTCTTTGAGCGGCACATAAATAGCAATATAAATACAATATTCATTGATTGATTGATTGAGTGGTCTTACAAACCAGTTCAATAATGTCACAGGTGTTGGGATGCAAAGCCATAACTTTGTTTACCGCTTCGCGCCATGGAAAGATCTCGGCTGCTGGAAAGATGAGCACAAAAACAGAACCATGGTGTACTTCAGAAGCTTCCGATTGTCGATCGATTGGTTCCGACCCGTCAAAACAGGTTTTTTGTCATTTTGTTACATTTTATGATAAAGTCTACAGTCTAAGGCTACATGGAAATAATTTTTATTTGATGTGTGCGGATCAGAAATGAAACGGCAGGTTGGTTGTCATCTCTCAACATAGTAAATTTTGCTATTACTAAACGAAATTGAGCAGTAACAAAACACCATTCAAGTTATTAGCAAATCACATAATGGTTAAACTGACAAATCATTAATGCCGTACCAGACTATAATAGAATTCGAGCATTGCCCACTTTCATAAATGGCGGCTATTTTAGTATTCTTTTGTTTGCATTCAAATTTGCCTGGCTAGCCTCGTTTGGGTTAAAATATTCTTTTGAATTTTTCACTCAAAGACGAGGCCAGGCAGGCAAATTTGAATACATACAAAAGAATACTAAAATAGCCGCCATTTATGAAAGTGGTCTATTAGTTGCATGAGTTCGACGAACGCTCCCTAATCTCGTTCAATGCTATAGCTTTCCGAGGCAAAATGTCATTCACTGACTTAGCCTCGTTTCCACGTCCTACGTTGATCAGGTTTTCACACCTCGTGACCCTTCGTGCAAAGCTCATTTTCGCGATTAACCAAGTGGAGATAGCAGAGGGGTTTTTTTTCGGAGCTTTTTTCGAAGGTGAGTGAAGTTTTGTCAATAAAAAAGCTCCTTTCAAGGAGAAAAAAGAAATCACTCGACTCTTTACTTTACAATTCTAACAACGCTAACTACAAATCAAACTCTCCGCGATTTACAATTGAACGAACGCACTTACATAATCCATGATTACTACTAGTTTACTTCTGAACCTGATGACTACCACATAGTGTTTAAAATTGTATGATAAATGGACCTGCTAACACTGACCTGTTCCAAGCAATTTTGGCTTCATAATTCAGTGGTTAGAGTGTTCCCCCGAATCGCAGAGGTCACGGGTTTTATTTCACCAGAACCTAAGTTGCGTATCACTTCATGTCGTTGTTTTTGGATACTATTATCATATCTTTTATCAATCGCTCCTAGTTTCTCGTATGATAGAATTTAAAACTATGATAATTTTTCATTGTTACAGTTGAGAAGTGTTATGAGGCAGCAAAAATGAATGGATACAAATATTTTGCCATCCAATTCTATGGCGAGTGCTGGGTATCCCAAAAAGAAACTTTCAAAATGCACGGACAGTCGACCGAGTGTTGGAGCGGTCTGGGAAAAGGCTGGACAAACTACGTGTATGAGGTGCAATGGTGAGAAAATTTGAAGGTAACCTTTAATTCCTTAATTTTCGATCGCGAATTGTCAACTTACTTTTACTATAATCCCATAATCCGCTCTTCAAGACAAACGAAACGGTCTTTCTCAATTGAAGTCTTTGTTGTCGTTTTCTTCGCTGACTACAATTCTTATCTAGTCCCAGAAGTCCTTGCAAGTAAGCTCCTGCGTAACATCACGCCTACTGGTGATGTTTTTCTGTGTTCTAAATTTGGTTAATTGACCAGTGTTGAATTCCTAGTTGATTTAAAATAATTTCAGATTCGTTTACAGTTTTAGCCTCGTTTTGTTGTTAAATATCCAAAATACTAGTGAGAGCGAGCAAGAAGTCACATCTCCAACTATACACACATGTGTAAGTAGTGTAAAACTACATTGGCATTAAGGAATATTTAATTTCATAGCGAGGCTAAGACTAAAAATTGAGTCTGCTGTCATTGTGGAAAGCAGCAACTACAAATGCGAAAATGGTCTATTAATGGATGCTATCTCAAGAACTTACCACAGTAAGCAACTGTATACATAAGTTTTAGTTGAATTTATCGTATTTTCTCTTTCAAGTTTGAAACCAGTATTTATATTTTAGCTTTTAGCGATCGACTTGTCGCGTTTTAATAAAGCCTGAATGTGCTACCATTTATTACAATTTTCTCACTGGTGTAGATTTAGAAGGAACAATAAATGTTTTTGGTTTTCAAGACAAAAAATACTGAAGTTTAACCAATCAGTTCAAATATTAAAATCAGTAACCTTAATTTATAATTCTAGTCTTTAAAATTAAAAAAATGGTCAATGTAGATGAATAACACAAATCATTTCTACTCTTCAATAAAAAAAATTATAGGCCATTTCAACTGATTTCATCAACAGATTCAAAAGTTAGATTGAATAGCATCAATCATTTCTACTCTTCAAGACAAACAAAATGAATGGTCACTTTATAGGGTTTCATCAGCTGGTTCAAAAGTTAGAATGAATGATACCAATCATTTCTACTCTTCAAAGCAACCAAAACTTTTTAGGGTTTTTTAATTGGTTCAAAAGTTAAAATGAATAGCGCCAATTATTTCTATTCTTCAAGACACAACAAAATGGATAACCACTTTCTAGGGTTGGTTTATGGTCAATCTTAACGGATATGTTGATTGGATTAAAAGTGAGAATGGATGCCATAATCATTTCTACCCTTTCTCAAATTTTCATCAAAATTGAAAAAAAAAGGATTAAATCTCGTACTAGGCTTATGGGTTAAACTTACGACGTTTCGTCTGAAACCATTGGATTTCATTAGGTCATGGTAGAGTCGTGACCAGTCATGCAAAACGCGGAATGTGCAGAATTGTTTGTAACCCACACATTTCTTTGGAAATTCTTGTATTTTAAAACAGCTATAAATCGTTAACTATTTATCCATTTAACACCAAACTTTGAGATTTTGCTATTTACAGTGTGGTCTTTCTTTCTATATAAGTCTTATTTCGTAGTTAGGAGAGTTACGGAACTTGTACCCAGGCCCACACGACACGAAAGTTGGCAATATTCGCCCCCTCTTTAGAGTTTTTCCACCCTACATACTGCGAGTTAAATTAAATTGATCAAACACACAGTTTCTAAGAAGATATTGTCGGCACTGTAAAAGTATCAACCATGCTTAAAGGCAAAATCGTAGTAAATGAGCCGTAATTTTTTAAAACGCAACCATTAAATTACTGAGATAGGGGACTCAGTCTTACTCGCAAAGCACTTTTTTAACTTGAGCAACCTTATTAGAACTGGATCGCAAGTATAAGCAAAAGGTATAAACGCCGGATTCAGAATTGTCTGTACAACAGAAGAAACGATAAAAACATTAACCAATGTTTTTCTGATTAAGGTAAAGCAAGCCGTGAAGAGAGGCAAAGCACCCAATGAAGAAAGAAGACAAACAGAAGATAAAAATTTGTATTACTAGACTCAACATCTGATCGAATTCCCTTTTTAAATTTTATTGTAAAAGGTTTTGCAAACAGTAAATAAAGAGGAGGGATATACATATATTTGTGAAAACAGGTAATAGAAAACATTGGTTACATATATTAAGATTTTAAAATATTGAAAGTAATAGAAAAGAAATTATTGGTACCTTAATTTTCCATTTTGTAATAAAACATGTTTTCCGTGCCTTCATAGCCTGTTGAAAAGCGAGGCGAACGTTTGGGAGAATTCGAGAGCAGATCAGGGAAAACCCGAGACGCAGTAGAGGGTTTTCACCTGCTCGAGAATTCTCACAAACTTTGCCGAGGTTTTCAACTGACTATGACGGCACGGATAACATGTTTTGTTTCTTTTATACAATTATTGTTTTTATTGTAACAAAGAGAAAGACGATATACGAAGCGCGTACTGTAAATTCTCACAACTCAGAGACAGTTGACTCAGAGACTCAGAGACATTGCTCACGCCATTTTCGTGCTTCATAGCGCTATGAAAACACACTTGTAGATCAATCAAAACACACGTACTATCCAAATTATTTAATGACTGGTGACTTTCGCAATTTAGTTTGTTCTCAACAGCATTTCAACAAACAACCTTCGAAATCACACTCTGTTGATCAACCAATCACTAATTAAAGCAAAACTCGTTCGTAACTTCGTACCTTAATCTGTCTGTGGAGTCAACTTTTTCAAATCAAACTTTTTTTTGTATCTAATTTCTACTCCGGGTTCAAGGTATATTTTCATTCTTCTCGGAAATCATCTCCAGAATTTCATTTTCTAAATCCTACCAACTTGGGCCCCACGTCATTTTGCGGTAAGTCAGTTTAGCTTAGTTTTTTTTTTTCCGGTCATTATTAACAACGAGTAGCAAATCACATTAGTTACGAGTTTAGATCTAAAAACACTAAAACTAACAGAAATAACAGGTTTTTGCAGTTAAAGGTCACGTGACTACACTCACCTTAAATTTATTAGATGTTCAGAAATGGAAAGGCAATATATAAGAAAATGGAACTGGAGAGCAAGACTTGCTCACCTGTCATACAAATTCTTAGAAAATATCCTAATTTCTGTCGCTTGCCATTTTTTACATATTTGAAGTCAATAGCCGAAACTTTGATATTTTATTAATGTTAACTTGCCCTTTCCATTTCTGGATACCATGTTGTCATAGCTGATTGATAAAAGGTAACTGAGCGCACATCTTATTCTTTGCGTGCCATCATTTGCTGTCAAGCTCTCTTGTATTTCCCTACACGCCAGACTTTATAACTATTTCCAAACATCAAAATGAGACGTTAACAATCACTTTTCCAAAATGTTCGTTCAGTATTGACTTGAATAGCAATTTATAAAAATTATAAGTTCTTTTTATTTATTTAACCTCAGGGAATCCTTTATCTTCTTAACTATTCAATAACATCTGCGTGCTTCTGAAAGATTAGAAATGGAAAATTGGCTTGGAGATTTTGAAAACTTACTTTACACCAAAGTTAGGACATTTTAATATGGAGGCGGGCCAGCCCGGTAAGCGGACGTACCCATTTAAAGTGTCTATATGACCAAAATGTTTTTTTTTTCGGTCTTGGTATCTCTAAAATGCATAGAAGAGTATCTTGAAAAACATTTTTCGATTCCATCACATTTTCACCACAAAATTGAGCTTTAAAGTTCCCGCGCCGGCCACGCCCAACAAAGGTGACCGAGAGTTGCTAAGTCTGGGTCCAGAATAGGCCGCGACGTCACTTCAGGAATCGTACCCTTTCCTCGCCAGTTTATTTCAATGTTTCATTGTATTTCCATTCAAACTCGATCATTTTTCGGATTATTTACGCCAAAAAATGATTGATTTCGTATGGAAAAAAAAACACTGAAATGAAGAGTCGACGATCCCTGAAGTGACGTCACGGCCTGTTCTGGACCCACACTTAACAACTCCCGGTCATCTCCGTTGGGCGTGGCCGACACGGGTGTAGTAGTATTCGTAGTAGTAATAGCAGCAGCAGTAGTAGTAGTAGTAGTAGTGGTAGTAGAGGTGATGGTGGTACGTGGTGGTGGTGGTAGTAGTGGTGGTGGTGGTAGTAGTAGTGGCTGTGGTGGTAGTAGTGGTTGTGGTGGTAGTAGTAGTGGTGGTGGTAGTTGTAGTGGTAGTAGTGGTGGTGATGGTAGTTGTAGTGGTGGTGGTGGTAGTAGTAGTGGTGGTGGTAGTAGTGGCTGTGGTGGTAGTAGTGGCTGTGGTGGTAGTAGTGGTGGTGGTGGTAGTTGTAGTGGTGGTGGTGGTAGTAGTGGTGGTGGTGGTAGTAGTGGCTGTGGTGGTAGTAGTGGCTGTGGTGGTAGTAGTGGTTGTGGTGGTAGTAGTAGTGGTGGTGGTAGTAGTGGTTGTGGTGGTAGTAGTAGTGGTGGTGGTAGTAGTGGTTGTGGTGGTAGTAGTGGTTGTGGTGGTAGTGGTGGTGGTGGTAGTAGTGGCTGTGGTGGTAGTAGTGGTTGTGGTGGTAGTAGTGGTTGTGGTGGTAGTAGTAGTGGTGGTGGTAGTTGTATGTAGTGGTTGTGGTGATAGTAGTAGTGGTGGTAGTAGTGATGGTGCAAGTTGTAGTAGTAGTGGTGATGGTGGCGATGGTAGTAAAAGTAGTAGTAGTGGATGTAGTGGTAGTGGTGATGGTGGCGATGGTAGTAAAAATAGTAGTAGTGGATGTAGTGGTAGTGGTGGCAGTGGTGTTGGTGATGTTATAGTAGCAGTAGAAGTAACTAATTTTTAAAATTTCCATTTATCAGTAATCCGCTAAAACTCGCATGTCCTGTACACTGTTACAACTTTATTAGCCGATAAAAAGAACTGGGGTTGCTTAAGCATTCAAGCACTGGACAAATGATCCGGACCCCATTCCTCTCAATATTTGAATTGTAAAAGAACTAAGCGTTAATAAAACAAAAATGTTGATAGTTCTGTGTATTTTATTTGACGAAGTGTGCCATCAATTTTCTTTATTTTATTTCAGTAATAAAGGCAACCTAGTTTGAGCGCGTTAAAACTAAAGAAAATAGTTTTAAATTTGGTTGACAAATATTAAGATATTGGAATGACTTTGTTGTTTAAAAATATATACATGTTAAAAAAATAAAGTTAAAATTCTTTTAAAAGTTGATATTCCTATTACACTTTCACAAAACCGTCTTGTTTTGGTCTAATATATGTGTTGTAACTCTTATCGTTGAAAATAGATGAAATATGATTGGCCGTTATTTACAATACGGCTGCCAACAACAATGCAATATGGCAGAACCATGGCAATTTGTTCATTATATATAAAGGTTATTAAATTCAAAATATTTCATCATACTTGTTATTGGCCAGCTTAACACTGAAGATGATTTTAGATTAATTCGTCAATTTTCCTTTCCAAGGTTTAGTTATTGGATGGTAACTTCAACAGCCAATAGAATTTCCTGCACTCACTAGCCAATAAAAAATGTTTAGTTAAGTTAACCAGCCAATGGAATTCCTTACACTCACAAGACGTTTGGTTGCTATACTCTTTCAGTTATCCAATAAGATTTTGTTTTTTAAATGTTTAACAGCCAATCAGTTTATTTGTTGTAAATGAGAGTAAGCGACAATAATGAAATCAAATATCATGAATGGAAAACTCTAGTGCAAAATTGGTTTTGTTACATGGCAAAGAAAGAAAAAAGCTTCAGTTTCAGTATTATTCTAAAGTTTTCATACTTCAGATAGTTTCATACTTTCGAAATAAACCAAGTATTATTAAATTTTCGAACGACTACATTTGGAAAAAAATAAATGTATTTTATGCTACCGAAACAAAACTCCTAACTATATATTTTAACCGACCGTATCTGACGTTTTGTTTGAGACGGTCTCGATATTCAATGCACGAAGAATGAATAACGAAACGTAAAGTAACTTAGGCCCTTTTCATACGTCGCACAATCGTCAAATTTAATGTAGACGAATTTATTTCGAAGCTGTCCATGCAATAAAATTCGACGAT
>JANCMA020020617.1:0-17095 GCA_024336925.2 Zoanthus solanderi
AACTTAAAATAACTGGAGTACTGGCTCGAAAATCTTAGGATTATATCAACTCCAGGCTATTTATATGTACAAATTATGCAATATTATTAATGTAAAGATAATTAAAATAAGTACAATGGCGAATGAAGGAAAATATTGTTATTATCACGGACTCACTGATGACAGCTTGTTTCACTGCATGCTCCACCAGCACTAAAAATTCGCGTCTGACCTCTTGCACGCTCATAGAGACTCCAAGTATTGAGCTTCGAATGTTGACCTGTGTGCCTAAAATGCAGTACACGAAAGCTTCGATAGACTGATTGATCCTAGCTTGCCCAGCTTTTGTCAACCCGTAGGATACTGGCAAAACAAAGTGTTCATACTTATTTTCAGAAGATTCATTCGTGATGTACTGAATCAAGTTTCCACCGCTGGCGGAACCTCCTTCATCACTGAACTTGTAAGTTCCAGGATAAGGAGCTTCCGTCTTACCATATCCTATTTTGGAGTAGTAAATGTACACATTACCCAAACCCTGGTTTATCCCATGATGAAATCGGAAATCTGTACTCGAGGAAATCCCAAACTCGTTGCACATTCTTTTATAGGAAGGTATATCATAAGGGTTCTTCTTCTGATCAAAAGCATCATCACCAGGCAATGCCACAGAATTCTATATACCACCCATCTTGTGTAATATTCTTCTGACTGTGAAATACACGTGAAACCATAGAAATGATCTTACTTGCCTTGGCAATCTCAATTCACCACCAATCTTTGGAATATGGCTAAACTTTTCATCCTCAAACAGCAACTTAGAGCTTATACCACATCCAGTTGTCGCACACCAGACAGCAAAGTTAAGTTGCTGCGGCCAATAGGGTGACTCCAGCCATCTATGAGATTCTTTGCCACTGTGATGAGTCAACTTGGTATCAATGAATACATCACGAACGAATCTGTCGGTGTGACAAAAATTTCAAGGTTGGAAAAGTTGAAGCTTTGAGGCTTGTCAGCGTGACCGAGAGCTGGAACTGGCAATTTTGGTTTTGAATTCAACGTCAACTCCTGAGGAAAATTCGAAAGATTAATCGCTGAGTGATGCATAGCCGACACTGCAGGATGACCCAAAGCCTTTTTAATCTCGTTGGGGAAATAGTATTTATTTGACATAGATTTATCAAAAACCTGAATCATTTCCTTGCCATCCTTAGACTTGAAATACACGGTATCATTATCACCAAACCAGTCTTTCTGTGTGAACCTAGACAAGTCAGCCTTAGGATACCGTTCTTGAAATTTCTTCCAGAAACTTTGTCTTCTAGACATTGTGTTTTGATGAATGAGAAGCTTACTTTTAAATCTCATTTCCCGTGTCAGGAAATGAGAATTCAAAGTGCACGTGGATAAAAGCATCCCTGCCACGCTAGTTTGCACTCCATTAATAATCTGGGTTGTATGCAGGCGGTATGTCATCTATCTGTTACACTGGGTAACCACCCACCACCATCGTACAGCAGTTACAATTTATGAGGGCTTCTTTCGCCTTGATTGAGAAGTTTTTTGATAAGATCTGCATAAATCTCCCTTTTGATTTTCTCCATGTCTGGTTGTTGACTCTGCGACTGCCCAGACTGATGCTTCTGATATTTTTTCCTGATTGAATTTCTCATCTCATAATACTTGTCAACCTCAGACTTTATCAGAAGAAACTCTTCGTGACTGATCATGTCATCCGCGAGAGCCTTGGAAACAATTTCCTTTATCGTGTTCAATTTCGCACGACAGAGTGATACAGTGATCTCATGCTTGCTGACATTTTTGGAAATCATCTTCGCCCAACCTTCACTGATCACACTGACCACAGCACATAATTCTCCTAGAGCACCAAGGCTGACTGCCACAGGATGCCCGACTCCAGTCATTCCGGTGCCAAGACCGCCGGCACTTAGAGCCTCAGATAATTTTATTTTATTTTAATCAGTTTTTCTGATATGGTACATAACAACAGGATGGCAGTTGGGGGAAACTAAATTCCCATTCTAAGAATGTCATAAGGTACCACTTTCAGCGGCAACGTTCAAAAAGAGACCCCTTGCACGGTTGTATTTCTTGCATATATTTTTGCGAGCATCAAGCTCTCTTTCAAGTTAAGCCAGCCATTCTGAACATTGCTTCAGCCTAAATTTCTCACGTGTGAGTTCAGGCGCATTAGCGTTAGGCAACTAAGGATATATATTATCGTAATCATGCATCTTTCCATGTGTAATCACGATATTTTTAAAGTGATTATGAATGTGTTCATACCAAAGGTTGGAGCGCTCCCATCAATCTTGGTAATGGACAAGTCGAAGTCATTGAGATAGGAACGTTGATCTGATTTCATGTGTAAGGATGGGTAATGCTGTGAAGGTACTACAGCCAGTAATTTAGATGGGGTACTTATATGACTAGCTCCACCGATATTGTCATGAGCTAAGCTTCTCTACGATGTCACAATACACGAAAAATCTTTGAGCGTCAGAATTCCTCCAGAGCAAAGGGTAAGGTTTACCCTTTCAAGAATTTCTGGTACTCCGAGTTCAGTGTAGATACCTTTGGTGAGTCTGATTTTATCTCTTGACTTGATGTACCAGTCTCCAGCAACTTCTATTACAAAAAAGCGTTTGTTCACTTTCTTGAAAAGGTCTTGTATTTCCTCGATGGGACAATGATCAGCAACATTGAAACGAAGAAGTTCAGTCTCTGAACCATCATCTTCAACTTTAAAAACATGCTGAGGCATATTCTGTTTATTAACGAAAGGTTTTCGAACACGAACAAAGTCTACTACCTGAATCTCTCGAGGGGCATCCAGAGATGGAGTGAGGTGAACTGAGGTTTTAGGTTCGGTGATTTTCAAAGTGATGTAATGAGGAGCTGGATAAATCATTCTTGTATTTGTAAGTTAGCTCCTCTTCTTTGTAAACTGTTCTACAGCAAACATGACAACCGCAACAATCAGCAGCCAAGCATGTTTCCCCAGAAACGTGACAACCTCTCCCGCAGTTTTGAAAATGAAGCTCGCAATAGCCCCAACCATTCCAGGTAAGATCTCTACAACCTTTTTACCAATAGCCTTCAAACCATTACCCAGCCCTCTCCCCTAAAAAAGTGGTCAATCCATTCTTCAGATTGGATACAATCACCCCGATGACAACACCTACAGCTGATAATACAGAAAATGCTGTTAAACCATGCTTATTAGACGCATATTACCTCTAATTTCTTCATTATCTGCCTCCATCCTCTACATATCAGACCTTACTCGTTCAAGTTGACTCTCTCTTTCAGGTGCATTTCTACTTAAAGTCTCTATCTCTCTCTACCTTCTAGCTTCATTTCTACGTAAATTCTCAACCTCTCTTTCAGCTGCAGTTCTACGTGCGTTTGCAGCATCTCTATCTCTTTGCAACTGTTCTCTCTCAACCCTTCCTTCTGCAAGTTGACGATTAAGTTCCTGCCTTTGATTTTCACCTGCATTTCTAAGATCAATTTCAAGCTGTGTATTTCTATCAATTACATTTCTATAATGAGCCTCTTTTACAGCTGCATTTCTACGTGTATCAGCAAGCTCTTTAATTGCTAAATCTTGTCTTCTTTGTAAAGTAGCACGCACGTGCCGTGCTTCAGCTAGCTCATTATTTTTATCCAAAAGCTGTTGCTCTATTTCACGTTGACTTGTAAGGCTAGCTTCATTATCCGTGAGTATTTCTTCAGCGGAAGGACCTAATGCTCTTTGAATCCCTTTTGGTAATTTACTGACCTTAGCAACTAAATTATAATCTTTATCTAGGATGATATGTTCTTTAGGACTTTTGCTGTCGAGTTTAATTACCACCCTTCCACCTTCCTCCACCGTAGCCATGGGACCTCCCTTCATCATAGACTTAAACCTTGGATTCTTCTATCAGCTTCGTGTACATTCTGTTCGATAGCAGATGATTGATTATTATCTTACCATGACCCACATCGTGTAGACGTAGAGACATCATGAACGGTGGGATCCCATGACATATCAATTTTTTCATGTCCCTCATCATCTCCACCAGGATTAGGATCGAAAGGGTTACTAGGACCTTTGCCTTCATCATTGTCGTCATTGCCATCTCCTGGAAGAAGAGCAGTATTGTCATTTGGATCTACTTCAATATCAGCCATCGTTTTCTATGTTTGAAAACTTTTTAATCATCTTCTCGATCAAAACCAACGACTAGCAAGATATCCTAATGCCATCATCCCACCTCCAACGTAAACTATCTCGCCCATCTTCTGTTTTTTGTTAGGTCTGTAATAGTCTGAAAACTGTGGAGGTTCATTTGACAAGTTTTTATCTTCGTGAGTCTTATTATAATATTTCAGAGCCTCATCCGTGTTTGCAAAGTTACGAGAAGCGGTAGTGTTATTGCATCTATTACATCTTCCCAGTCAAGGAACTTTTGCCTCTTCTCCTGATAAGCAGCTTAATCTTTTTGGTATTTTTCCAAGGTCATGCCTCTGTTTTTCATACAAAACATCTTTCGTGTCATTACCCGATAAATATTTCGCAAGGTAAGATCCTCCAACAAAGGTTGTTGCATTAAGTACTGCACCTCCCACCATCATAGCTACTGCTGACGCCATCTTTGTCTTCCTCAATGTCTTCTTCAGAGTCTATATCTTCATCCGTATCTTCTAAATCGTTTTCAGAACTGAAGCGATCCGTTACGTAATTTTTTATAGTCATACTCCCAGCAAGACGTAATAGTAATGCTGTATAGCCCTAGATGACTGAATTTGGTTTTGTCACATTATTCACAATCACTGCGCCAACGGTGCCAACTCCCGCAGCGATTCCAAGTATGAGTGCAGCGTCGGCAACATTTTTGGAAAATTCTTCAATCATATTCAAAGGTTTTTAGGTATTATTTTCTGATCCCATAAATTGGTTTTGAGACCCAGCAAGGGTCACGGTGAACTCTCCATAGCTCATGAGGCTTGAACTAGGATCACCAAGAAAATTCTCCTTCAGAAGCTTTTTGCCAAGGTAACCAACTGCAGCCGTGAGACCCATGAGGACCACGGCGTCAGTTACGATTTTGATAAGCTTATTCTCTTCTTTGGCGGACATGTTTTATATGTGTGTGATATACTGTATCTAAATTGCTTCACAGCATACCTACTTTTGGAGTGGTCTTTGATGGAGGTGTGATGGGAGTATTTGGTGGCGGCGTTGATTGTGAAGGCGGCTCTGAGTTGAACTTATCCCAATATCGTGAGAACAGGTTAATAGCTGTCAACCTACCCCGATTAAACATACGGCAACAAATTGCGCTGACGAACCAATGGTCTCTGATGTACCATCACTTTTCTCGCGCTCCTTCTGTCTCTTTAGGGCTTCTTTAGCCTGCTTGTTATACTCTGCAAGCTTCTTAGTTGCAGCAACTTTCTTTGGATCTTTCTCCTTCTTAGGTTGAGGAGCTTCAATCTCTGGAGGAATCTTGGTAATTTGTTCAGCAGCTTCTTATTGAGACATCGTTTTATAATGATGCTTGAGATAATCTTTAAGTCACTACTTACGTGTTATAAGTAGTGGTAAAATACAAGCCTAAGGAGCATGAAGCAGCTCTGAATGGTTACCTAAATTCATACAGGATAGAAGGCCAGGAAGGGTAGTGAGGACACTGCCCAACATATAGTTACAATTCCTTTAAATATATTTCATAAGCTTGGGAAATCACCTGTGATAGAATTGAAAGAAATTGCCATCACTTTCTTAACCATCATTATCATTTTCAAAGACTTCATTCAAATCAAGTTCATCATGAGATTCTTTCTCATCTTCTACAGGATTAGTGTTGGGAGTAAGCATTCTCCTGCTAGTAAAAGATTTTTCCAATACACCAGGAGAAAAGTTCATCTCAGAAACCTTAAGACGTACTGAAGCTCCGTGGCTGTTCCTACCATGTGCGCCCCAGTTAATACCATCCCATTTTACAACAGGTTGGCAAGATCCATGAACGCCAGTGCACCTGAATGGTGAATGTTTCTTGTCATCAAGTCCATAGATCATGATTTCACATTTAATGTTTTTCCCTTTGCCATTAGTAGCGAGCTTGATGTAATCTCGCTGTGGTTTGTTGTGATCTATGAGCTTTATAGCTGCCTTATTTGTTGTTTTTTTGTGTGTGTGTATAGAGGTTTGACTGCGTAAGTCCAATCATTTTCCTCCTTAGCAAACTTATAGGAGCTGTAGGTTGGAGCTGGAACCTTTCTAGCTTTAGAGAATTTCTTGAGTGCGTCAATTGTGATGTTATTCATCATATCAAAGACATGACGTGTTGCCTTCTCAGCTTTTGTTGGTTTACCTACTGTTTTTGTTGACGTGAGAGGATAACAAAATTGAAATCCTTCAAGCTTGTCATTACTTTGACCTTCTTTAGGGGTACCAAAACGCCATATACCGTTTACTTCCCATAACTTATGCTCCGCCAATTCGAAGTAGATGGGAAGTTTACTGTCGTTTTCACCCAAAACGTATACATTCGAAGTTGTCCATTCAGTAGTGGCGCTACCCTTCGTAAATGTATTAGTTTTAGGCTCATCGACAATGACCTTGTCCCAGTCAAAGTCTGAGTTAAGTGTTATAAGTAGTGTGCTAAGACGCATGTTTAAGCGTGCTTAGTGGGCTCCTCAGGCACTTGAATTTCTGTTGGATGTTCATTGGGTTTCTGCTGTTTAACTCCAAATTTAACGTGCTTAGCTATTATGAAAATAGCGGTAGCAAGTGCTACAAATCTTCCACCATTCAGAGCAAGGAAACCTACAAGTGCGCTCAGTTCACGCATCATCACATCACTATTATGCAGTTCTTTGGCGACGTCATTAGTATCATCTATGGGTAATACATATGAGGCTGCTTTAGTGGTTGCTTCAATGGCTGTTTCCGCCAGCCCACCTGTGGTACGTTGTCCCACGACTGCTTGATAATGGATAAAGTATTTCTCAACATCCTTCTGTGACATTCTTTTCACATCTCCCAAACTAAAATCCATATCTATGAATTCCTTGGCATTTCCAAGCGTCGCTAGATTTGCAAGGGATTCTCGCTTGGCTGTGATGCCCTCTGTGAGTTTAGGGATTTTTCACGTATAAAGTCTCTCCAAGATTTACAGACGATGGAGTCAGTGTAATTCGATTGAGAGTTTTTTGGGTTTTTAAACCATAAGCTTCTCGCGGATACCTGTTTGGGTTGAGTATGTCTGGAATCGGTTGTGGCATATTGTCTTAGAGTAAATTCATGTTAGCTTTAAAATAGTATGGAGAGAAGATTATCAGAAATATTATATAGCACTGGTGAATACTGGAAAGGATATGCCGCCATTGGGAAATTAGCGGTGCGCGCTGGAGTTGCTGAAGATGATGCAAAAAGATGGCTTGAGAAACAAGCGTTGTGGCAAATTTATCTCCCAGCTCCAAAATATGTACCGAGAGCACATTGGACTTTGGATAGACCAAACTACATTCACCATTCAGATTTACTGTATTTGACTCATGAAACTCAAGGTGAAATCACTTACAAATACGCCTTGGAGGTGGTTGACGTTGCTTCTATGTATGTAGACGCAGAAGCACTACCGAACAAATATGCAGATATCGTTGCCAGAGCTTTTGAAAGAATCTCTTCTAGAAGGCTGACATATCCTAATACGCTGATGGTAGATGAAGGTTCAGAGCTCAAGGGAGCAGTGAATACACTCATGAAAGAGAATGATGTTCGTATCAAACGAGGTGAACCTGGAAACCATAGAGCTCAAGCCTTTGCGGAAAGGGCAAACAGAACTATCTTTGAAAGGCTGTACAGTCATCAATACGCGCAAGAGATGTTGAAGGATACAGAAGGAGGACAAGGAAGATCTAGAGTATGGGAGAAGAGACCTCGAAGAGTTATAGCTTCGATCAATAGAGAACCGAGACGTATTCTTGTGAATGATCTCCCGTTAAGGCTGCGGATGAAGATGAAGTTAACCTCAGAAATGTTAGATACAGACGTCCAGTAGGACCTGATGAAGTGAGGTTACCTCCAGGAGTTATGATGAGATATCTATTCAGTCCGGGAGAAGATGAGGGCGAAGGAATTTCGAATAGGCGTCGTGCAACAGATCCCATCTGGAGTATTGAATTGTTTTACATAGATCGCACTGTTCTCATGGTGGATCTGTCGTGTACGTCAGGAGAGATGTTTTTGGAAAAGTCATCCGTTTTTATCTCATACATAAGACTCTCCGTGTCTGTAAAGAGGAGTTTAGCTCTACCTCCATTCATCGGTTTGATGTACTCGTAGTGAAACTTGTACATCAACATCTTACTGAGATCAAGTACTGTCATACCTACATAGATTAGCTTATTCGATACAACTTTGGTCTTACCCATGTGAATGGCTACAAGGTTATCACACAACTTGTTGCTGTGAAGGAAATTTGGCTTACAAATGAGCTTGCGGGTCTGCTTCTCATTAGTCACCAATTTAACATCAATATAGTTCCTTACGTTTTCAATGGTCTTTCCGAAGACTGAATTATTTATTAACTTGAAAAACTCCTTCTCAAAGTCATTGACTGCTTGAGCTCTGAGATTGGTGTTCAAGTCCATGTAGGGTTTCATCCAATCAGATTCTTGAAAGGCGATGCCTCTGTGAATATCTGTGATTTCCAGTCCATGTTTTAGGTAGAATTTCAAAGTC
Organism: Zoanthus solanderi; assembly: GCA_024336925.2. Lineage (NCBI taxonomy): Eukaryota > Metazoa > Cnidaria > Anthozoa > Zoantharia > Zoanthidae > Zoanthus > Zoanthus solanderi. Next base: position 8,744 of record JANCMA020020617.1, read on the forward strand.
TCCTGGTGGATGACGTACTTCTCTTTTTCATTGAGGTTAGGTATAAGTTTATGTACCTTACCCATTTTGACAGTCTCTGGCGCCAGAGGATAATCATTATGGAGATCATGCAGATGTTCTGGATACTTAAGGCTAACCTCAAGAAAGCATGCTATATCTCTCCACTTTGATAACTCTTCCTCATACATCCACCTGAACTCACGGAATGGCAATTTCTGTGATAAGGAGTGTCCATATAAGTTATTAGCGTCAAGGTATTGTATGTAGATAGTAGGATGGTTAGGTTCATAGTTAGTCATGTACGGGTTGTTGGCTTTGGCATGCCTTGTTGATATCATAGACACTCCATCGCGAATGCCTTTTTCAATCAGATGCATGTCGTGGTCAGTGAGAAGTTCTAACTTGACCTTGGTCATCTTTAACATAGCATCCCAAGCTAGTGAAGGTGTTGTATAGTAGTATACCTGGTCCAAACCATAGTACTTCATGCAAACGTTTCTGAAGTTCTCAAAAACATCTGCTAATAGAAGGACGTCAGATTTCATGTATAGATCATGAAAATCACGCATGGTTTTTATGTTGAATGTCTTCCAAACTTTCCGTGCGTGAGCATAGTCATCGTCTGAAATGTGTTCGTTTGTAAGTTTTGAGTAAAAATCTTCCTTAGGTGGTAGTTCTGTTGCATTGAGTTTCTCAAAGCCGTCGAACCAGTCATAAGGAAAGACACCTTTTTTCACGAGTAAGTCAAATAGCTCCCCATAGTATGAGGTTGATAGATTATTGAAAGTCGCTCTAGATAGAGGTGATACTAGCTTTGCAAGTGAGTATTGCATGAACCTGAACGAGTCAAGGAAGCGTATTTCACGCTTAGAATCCTTCTCATTACCCTTACCATCTATGTACTTACCAATTACAATCTCCTTTGAGAAGGAGATATAATTCTCCTCATTTTTCTTTGGGAAGCAGTCTATCTTACCTTCAACCACACCAAGATTTTTGATGAAGAGGCTTGCATCATAACGTGAGAGATTGTAAAAGAAGACAAGGGATGAACTTTGGAGTCTGGAAAGCAAAGTTAAACTTGGCGTGAGCAGCACCTCTGCACTTTCCAGTATAGTGACAGTGGTCCCACACTTTGTCATCTCGAAGTTCACCGTTACAGATATGACATTTTGTCGCATACTCAAACTTGTTACGATCTTTCCGTTTACTATTATCAGGTTTCGTATATTTAAGTTGGACTTTTTCACAAATATCTTTTATGCAAGCCTTCAGCGAGTCAACGAACTTGTTGGAGACATCGTCATTCGGTGACTTAGCTGTGTGTTGTACAAACTTGGGTCTGTAAAGCTTATCATCAAAGCACTTGATCACATAGCCGTATACAGATTCTTTGTGCTTTTGATACTGCTGTGTGTAACTCTGGTTAGGGTTTGGGGTGCAAATGTCTAACTTCTCTGGAAAGCATTCCATGTCTGCATAGATGGAGAAGGGGTGATGCATTTGCCTTTCTATGTTCTTGAACTCAACATTATGTTGCGGTGAGCCATCTTCATTCACTGGCATCTCCACCTTAACTGCATCATGATTTAAGCATAACTCAATATGTTTCTCCAGTGATTTTTTAAAATAGAAGTGGTTGAAACATCATAGACAGAAATACCTTTTACTATGATGTTTGCTAGCTTGAGGGGCTAACAATCTACTTACGTTTTTTACCCACATGTAGTGGCTATTCTCATTCTTGATGAGAAGGCTTATAATTTAATGAGAATTAGTGCCATCATACTTCTTGCTTATTCTTGCTGGGTAAACATCCTCTCCATCATAACCTAACACATTGATTCCCTATTCAGGATTATTCTTTTCAAAGAAATGAATCTTATCAAGTGGTGTTGAGAAATCTATTCCTTCCCAATTGAAATTCTTTGATGCTTCTTTCACTCGTTTGTTCACTCGCTGAGGGTTTTTCTTACTAGGATATTCTGCGATGGTGATAGCCCACTTGAAGCATTCATTATCCTCTTCGTTATCTGGGTTGATCACAGCTTGTCTTGCAGCTGACTTCTTCGGAAGTTCCATATAGCTGCTTCCAGCCACCGTTTCGAAGGGATCAATGTGGATATCAAAGGATATTACCTCATCAAATGTTCCATCCAGAACCTTTATTATGAAATGTGGCAACATTTTCAAGTATACGCTCCGTCATAATATTGACCAGCTCAGTGACATCGGTATTATCATTTACCTCGTGCACATGGCTGTGGAACTCTGAATACGTATACTCAACCTGACCTGTGGCTGGATTCGTCTTGTGAAATTTAGATTTGAGGATGCATTTTATTTTTAATGGTTTCTTCTGTGATTTTATGAGGTCTGTAAGATTAGCTTTGATGTTATTGATGAAGGTGAGATCATCTACACCTTTCTGACCATCTATCCTGAATGTTTTCAGGTAACCTTTCAGAGCCGATTCGTGTTCCCTAGGCTTCAGTTTATCTATTCTTCCGAATATCTCGTTTACTTTAGACTTTAGCTTTTCCACACGCTCAGTAACAGTTCTCTTTACTGGCTCAGGAACGTAGGACAGAATCCAGTCAGCAAACTTGTTGAGCTGCTTCTTGACTGGTTTAACAACTCTACCAACTAAATGTTTTAGTGATGCGACATTGGAAGTCTTAGTGGGTGGAGTTGGCCTGAGTATTGGTAGATTTCTCTGATCTGATCAAGAAAATTTGAGCAGCTGTTCTTTGTCTACCACGTCTTGGTGGTGGTATTGGGGCTTGAGGTGGGATTGGAGCAGGGCTTTGGGTGGGCAATGGAAGGTGTGGTATTAGCAAGGGTTTTTGTGTTCTTGGTCTTGGGATTGGTCTTGGTGCAGGAGTTCGAGTGATTTGATCGGGTGGTGGGCGTGGAGCTGGGACTGGACGTTGATCGGGAGCTAGGACTGGACGTTGGGCTCTCACTCCTCTCGCGCTCCTCACAGCTTTAAATAGTCGTGCTATGCTCATTTCCTCATATCCTTCGATACCTAGCTCTCTGGCTTGAGCTTGAAGATTTGTAAGTAGATTTGTAGGAGGCATTGTTTAACAAATATAATAATATCTGATTGCTTGTAAGATCATACAATGATCTACCAATTTCCAGATTTTCTCAATTCAAAATCCCATTTTTTTACCAGATAGATTTAGAATCACGCAAAAGCTGGCATCCTGAGGGGGAGGGGGTGGGGGACAATCCCGCACATGCGCATAAGTTGCGATTACATATTTAATGAAGTTTTGTAAAAATGGGATTCTGAATTGAGAAAATTGGTAGATCATTGTATTGTGCAAAAATGGGACTGTGGAATTGCATATTTAATGAGGTTGGGGAAAACATGGGATTTTGCTAGCATATTTTTGTGCAATTTATCAGATTTTGCAATTTTGGGCTCGGATGCCCAGTTTCTATCTACTCAATTTGCACAAATTGTTTTCGGTTAGAGAGATAACTGGAAAATCATGCCAAAGGGATACTGTGAATGCCATAGAAGTCTAATTTATCAATGAGAACATTATGATCAATAGTGTCAAATGCTTTTTTAAGGTCAACAAACATACCAATAGTGAATTCATTTTTTTACAAAACCTTGGAATATGTTACTAACAAGATCAAGTACAGCCATATATGTGGAGATCTGTTGTCTAAAACCATATTGGTGATGGTTGAGTATTTCAAATTTAGTTAGGAACTTGGAAAGTCTAGAATGTACCAGTTTTCAAGAATTTTAGATAAACAAGACAGGATAGAGATAGGACGGTAATTAGAAAAATTGGATGGATCATCAGGTTTGAAAATTGGAATGACTGGCGATTTTTAGGTTATCAAAAAATCTTTTTCATTGACCACTACTTTTCTGTATTTTAACTTTCTGACTCAGATATCATCTTTACCGTTTTAGGAGCATCGAAAGCTGTGATTATATTTGACGTCAATACAAAACATCAGCTAACCGTTACAAATGGTTTTAGTGATGTTTTGGCGCAGGAGTTTGCAGTTCGAGTAAGTAAAACTATGTTATTTCCAGGGACTATGATATAATTGTAGAACGCCATGTATAGTGCTTCATTATTGAATATCCTTATCATGGTACACACGTTTCATGTGAAGAGTAAATTAAAAATTGGTTTATTAGATTTCACAAATACAAAACCTCGAGACCCACCTTTTTAATCGTAATATTTATTTTTCAAATTTTGTGTTAAACCTGGGTCTCCAAATTACATGTTAGGCGCGTTAATCCACTCTGCCATGGTATGATTCCTGTTAGAATCACATTTTCATTCAATCTTTCTGTTGAATGTTTCTGTTCCCAATTATTCTATAATAGTAATATACATATATATAGTTCAAAAACTACTGCACATCATCTCTTGAACGAGAATAGAGTGAGGATCCATTGCGTATTGAAGCTGTCAGGTGCGTTATTTAAGATTCCATGTTTACACTACTGTAATTCAATAATCGTTAAGAATCGCTATTTAATCGGGAATAGAGTTGTGATCCAGACAGTGAAAATGTGATGGCCTTGGGACCTCTCCGCGGACTAAACTATCTCAAAGGCTAATTTCATCACGTTTACATCATAGACTTGCAAGGCAAAGTGCTGCAAAAGAAATCCAAACTTCAAATTTGTTTGAAAGACGGGAAATTTTCTGGACGCGTGTCAAAAAGGCCGCCCACTTGAGTGTGTACTATAAACGACAACTTTCGTAAAACCATTTTGACTAACAAATTGAGTGGTTTGAATTTATTGAAGACTTTCAAGCCAAGGGTTAAACACAAAGGTTAAACAAATAATTTTTCCACGGTGTTAGTTGTATCGATTCGTAGGAATCACGTGATCGGTTTTGACCAAATGCGCCCTCGGGTTTTTTATAGTGAGTGAAGGTTGAGGTTTAACCCAATACGACGCATTAAATGAACAAGATTTTATGGTCTCATCATGAAAATGCATTGTTTATCTCTTATGATAAGGTAACATATTAATAATCATCAATTTCAATTGCATCTTTTAAAAATCCTCGAAAAAGATTGGAAGACATTGATTACAAATTACAAGTTTAATGATATGATAACACATGTATTAATATATACATTTATATAGCGCTTATTCAAAGCTTTCAGCGGTTTACAAGTGATTACAATTTCAACAGCTGAGGGTCATAGATAGTCCGCAACAGCGGCTCACATATTTGAAAGTTTAAGAAATGCCTTCGATGTAATAGACCACAACACTGGGATAACTACCCTGCTCTTTTCGACAAGTACAAGTCCCCCGATAGAAGAACCTATCATTCCGGAGAAAAGTCTCTCAGCTTTCCAAAACACATATCTACAATAATACAATAAGAGCTACGAAGAAAAAAAGCAACAAGATCTTGAAACTTCTTTATGTACAATTTAGTTCTCTTGTAGTCGTTGTTGTTCCTTCTTTTAAATTTGTCTTAACAGATCTCAGTCCCGATTAAAATGACTAAAATTGTAGGTATTATCCAAATTCTTAACCACTGTCTCCACAAACTACAAGATACAAAACATCTGATCCGTTTTTGGCCGGTCTCCAAAAAACTCTACATCATCGGGATTAGTTGTACTTGAGGTAGGGCCTGTTCACATGAGACGAAATATCTCGGGAGGTGGGGATATCTCGGTCCGCCGAGTTATCTTGGGCCGAGCCAAGTTTCTCTAAATTTACTCTATTCCTGTTATTCCATTCACATGAGACCGAGACTACTTTGGGGAGAAGGGGGGAGGAAGGGGGGGAGGGAAGGAATTCCGAGATCGCTTGGTTTGGAAGGTAGGGATAGCCCTAGGGGTAAAGTTGTCTCGTTCCATGTGAATGGTTCACCCGAGATATCTTAGAGGCTAGCCCACTCAAAATGATTAATTCTTCTTTTTTGTGTTTATAAAATTTGCAAATACTTAAATGCTTAAAAATAGTAATTGCGAGTTTATCATTTTACACAGTCAGGCTGGAAAGTGTTTTGAGAAAGGGCTAAACATGGGTGCTTTTGATTATTTTTGCATAAAAATGTCTTTGTTATGATAGTTTTGACTATGTTTTACACTAATTTTCTATCGTGATCGATAGAAAACCGCAAAGTACCTGTGATTCGCTACAATAACACAACTGCTATAAGGATTCCGATTTCGTAAGAGCGGCTCTTCTATTTTGTCATAGAGTCCTGTCTTGTTCAGCGGACAACGAGACGGTTGGTTGGTGGGTCACGATTTGCGTAGCAGAGCAACCTTGAGACCTTTACGTATCAGGCACGCTCGATTGGCCTCAATCACCTGTATTAAGCTGATGAATGATGAAAACTATATGGTGTCCAGCGGTCTCGATGGCACGGTACGTAAGATCGATTATGAAGGTTTTGCTGAATAAGACTGACGTACAAATAAATAATTTCGAAATAATGCAGACTCAGTACAGAAAAGATCTTTTTATTTCAAGCCTTGCTCCATATGGTATTTGGGAAAATGCTTGCCTTTATTTTTCCACTTTAAGGAAAGCTTAGTTTAGAATAGCGTACTTAGAGTACTACTTGTGAGTTAAACACTTATAGAATTTTTTTTCATTTTTGCTAAAAACTGTTAGGTCATAAATTTTGTAATTAGGTAATTTTTCGTGAAACGATTAAACGTATAATTTTGATAGTAGTATATAGGAAGTGAGAATGATAACGTGTTCATGTCCCTTCCAACATGGAAACAAGCGAACAAGTAATACCACTACTAATCCATCTCTACCGGTCAAACAACCAACCCCCATAATCCCTGAAAAAATGATTGGCTCAAAACCATTAAGCATGATGAGGCAAAAGAACGATACATTGGAGTAACTAACCGTTCCATACCGTAACTGTAACTGTACCTACTACGTGTACCGTATATACTGCATCAATACATACGGTAGCTGTTCATACTATACACACTGTGCCTTTACTTATTGTACCTATTGAACTCAATATATATTGGATTAACCAGTACGAGAACTTAATGTACCAATATTAGAACCAATTAAACTTCCTGAATCTGCTATAATAAAACCTAAACTTACTGTAATATTAGCGGACCCTACTGTAACAAAACCTGTAATAAAATCTGTAATAAAATAAAACCTATAACAAGAATTAGAGTAAAACTTAAACCTACTGTAATCAAAAAAAACTAGAGCACATGATATTGAACCTGGGCCCAATTTAGTGTCAGGTGCTCTAGAAAAAAAGAGAAAGAAACAGAATGAGTATCAAAGTAGATGGAAGAAGCAATCAACTACTTGTCCAAAGTGCAATAAAGTTTTAAAGAATAGTATGTATCATCATGAAAATAAATCATGCCTAACCTCTATAGATTGGGACGCCAATTTAATAAAGATCGATAGTGGGAAGCCTCTGTAAATCTTGATATGAAGTTCTAGATTGGGACGCCTCTCTAGAATTTGCAAGAAATGATAATATATTTCCGTGGACACTCAAACTAAATATGGTTTTGTTTTACTTAACTGAGCAACAATAATCCAACAGTACTTTCCGTAATAATAACCATCCTTGAAAGCATTAACCAAGTACCAGGAGATGTAGCTAAATGTAATTTTACTTTGGCCTCTTGAACAGCGAGCTGAAACCTTTGAACGGACTTTGGGATGTCAATCTGTCTAATTGCATCTTCCATTAGTACATGAAATGCACGTCGAACCTCATAAGTCCTATTGCTATTACCAATAATAGAGGCTCTTACATTAACCTTAGCTCCTAGGATACAATACACAAAAGCTTCATTACTTTGGTTTATCCTAGCTAGCCCTGCTTTTGTTAATCCATTTGGTATTCGTATTTACTATTCTTATCATGGTTATTACGAATAAATGAAATAAAGTTACCATCAAGAGCTTTTCTACCTTTTTCAGAAAACAATGCATTATTCCCATCAGGATAGGTCCAACATGTTTTAGTGTTCCCTTTGTTAGTAAACCATGCAAATACAGAGCCTAATCTATGATTATTACCTTTTTATACCTAAAATCAGTACTATGAGAGATCCTAAACTCATTACAAATCCTTCTGTAACTAGGTATATCGTATTTGGTATCCGTTTTGGATAAAATAGAATCATCTGATAAAGCTACAGGGCCTTGTATACCTCCCATTTCAAATAGTATTCTACAAGTAAAATAGACTGTATCTGAAACATCGTTGTCATAGTCATCATCAGAATCATCTTCAGTGCACTCCATGTCGGCTTCATCTTCAGCTCTGTTGGAGCAGTCTTTAAGACTGCACATATCAGTACACTTAAGGCCAT
>JANCMA020020710.1:0-17092 GCA_024336925.2 Zoanthus solanderi
GGGGGACTCCTATATATAAGAGGGCGGGGGTGCTCCCAGTTCTTTTTAGGGATTGAAATCAATGTTTTGGTCCCTTTTAGGACTGTAATTTCAAGAATTGCCACCCTATGAAATTTTTGGTTCCTTTTAGGGTCAGGAAAATTGGAGCTTTATAATAAATACGTTAATTTATCAAATAATATTTTCAATTGGTCTCTTTTAGGGGTAAATTTTATAGATGCCACGCCCACAACACTGGTCCCGTATAGGGGTCATTTTCAGTCTTCTGTTCGAGCACCCCTGCCCTTTAACATAAGGAGTCCCCTACCCCCCTGGGGATTACGTTTATTTAAGTCAAGTACTGCCAGCATATTATCATTTCTGAGTGCCACCACACTGGTTGTTATGTTGATGGCAATAATTGAGGCATATGGTACTCCAACCATAATTAGTGATGTAACAAGCTATTAAAAAAATAATAATACAGTGAGACCTCCATTAAGCGGCCACGCTTGGGACCTAAAAAAGTGGTCGCTGAATAGAGGTTAGCCGCTTCATGGAGGTCAAATTATATCGTTACATACGTTTTGAGACTTTGAGAGGTGGCCATTGAATAGAGGGTGGCCGCTTAATAGGTGGCCGCTTAATGGAGGTCTCACTCTATAAACAGCTGAGTGTTAATTCAAAAGGGTTGGGGTTAACTTTATATTAATTTTTTAGTGCAAGGTTTATAACCTAACGGCTCCAAATTACCAGCGTAGTTAGCTGTTGTGGAGATCATTGACGTGTGTTAAAATGAATGGCCTGCCATGAAAGGGAAAGATACAGTTCAAGAAAAACCCTAACCCCAACCCTAGGGCACTTTGAAAATTTTCGCCAAACTAGGGTTAGGGTTGGGGTTAACTTTATTTCTATTTTTAGGTACAATGTTTTTTACGTAACAGCTCCAAATTACCAGCGTAGTTAGCTGTTGTGGAGATCATTGAGGGGTGTGAAAATGAATGGCCTGCAATGAAAGGGAAAGATACAGTTCAAGAAAAACCCTAACCCCAACACTAGGGCACTTGGAAAATTTTTGCAAGATTGAGCAAATAAAAAAGGCAGCCTTATTGGTACTGTCACAGAGGACAGTACGAATAAGGCTGCCTTGCAGTTGCAATTATTTTAGGATGCTCTTTGCACGGTCATGGTTTTTCTTGATAAAAAAAATAATACCAAAGCAAGTGTTCTTGCTACGGCGTGTTGAAAAACAGTAAAAAAGCACAGTGTTATACAAGGTAGAAACAGGGAAATTGACCGAAATATTGCACTAATTTGACTCCTCAAAATACGTGACTGTTGTTGCGTGACTCCCTGGTGACTTAAATCGCTTCACCGATATCTCCGGAACAAGGTGAAGAAAACCGAAGCGAAGTTAGTAATTTGATGACGTCACGTGCAAATGAAGAATACTTTACGCTCCCTGTTTCCATACCTTTGGTCACGTGGTTCAGCACATTCCTTGGCGACGACCCGCCATTTGCAACTGCCAAACCAACTGTAATATTCTCACTCTAAAAGGCTCGATTGATTTAGATTCACAGCTCTAGTAAATAAATTCAAGTTTCTATCATTCTCCATGATACTCTGCTTTCCCAGTCTCTCATGCGCATGTCTATACTAACTACCGCTGATCATTACAACTTTCTCCTAACAGAACAAAACAAAGAAATATAAACAAAATGAAACCTGTACGCAGATATCAAAATGACTAACGCTGCGTTGGCTTGAAAACTAAAAGTCTCCTGTAAATATGGAAAATGTGTTCATTGTCACATAACATAATCCAAGGATCCTGGAAAGACAGGGATAGGACAGGTTCAAGTTTTAAGTAAGACAACCTTCATTTAATGCTGTCCAGAATATAATGTTGTTGTTGCTTCACGGGTGACAAAGTTTCTCGGAAACGGTGTATGTCTTACAGACTAAGACGAGATATCCAGTCGAGTCTCGAGGGGTAACTCTCTGAAAAGACTATCAGCATCAAGAAAATTATTTTACATTGAAATAATTGAAGATTAAGTTAGGATAATATACTATACATCAGCACCCAGGACCAGAATCGTCCACAAGAAAGTGCTGAGAGTTCAGACATCACCGTAACATCTAAAGTGGGGCAAATCCTCACCGAGGAGATCAAGTGGATCCAGAACTCGCAAATTATGTGATTTGAATGCTTCCACAAATTTACTAGCACGTGCTCTAGGTGAGGGTTTTTCCGTTTCAGGTGTGATTATATACTTGAACTTACAAGAGGCATCCGCATGAAAAGGAGGTTCTCTACTAGAACATTTCGCTACCCTACTCATAGTGGTTACTTGAATACCATGGAGTTCGCCAGACGAATCTATGATGACAATGTCATAATGGCTCGCGTTAGGAAAATTAATTATGACGCCTTTCCCAATATTAGGGTTCTCCTCCATATACTTGGTGATACTTTGCTTTGTGCACTCTTTGCTGGTATAACCTGCCACGAATAGTTTACGGGTCTCCACATTATCATTCGAGTAGACCCAAAACAGAAGATCAGAACGCGTCTTGAGCTCCGCAAATACACGGCTCTGAAACATTTTACCAAACCAGTTGCCAGGCTTGTTGCAGGTTAATATGTTCACCTCCTTTACCTGGTGAAGAGATGGGGATAAAAAAATAGCTTTTGATTAATGCTCCTTTAGTTTAAGCATAATAATTTGTTTGAAGAACTGCTATTGTAAATCGTCTAATAGTTGTCTTCGAGTCTACAACAACCTACACTTTTTAGTAGTCAATTCGCGGTTCTCTCTATAAAGAAATGATACCAGAATCCATTTCGTCCCGCCCATTGTTGTTCCAATTTAGAGCATTGTCTTCGTTCTCTCGGGGGAATCAAAGAATCTTGATAAGAAAAGAAAAGAGCAAAGGCTTCTGGTAGTTTGGTATCATTTCATAATAGAGGGAACCGAGAATTTGTCAATATTTCCATGCTAGCTAACTCTTCGACAAAAGATTTCATTTGACAGATAACGCGTTGCCGTTTTGCTATGTATCTTGAGAAATCGAGCGAAATTGGCTCATTTGATTGCACCGATACTATGAACTATAACGTAACACATTTTTCGCTGTTTTCCAGATGTTTCGCTTGTTTCAAAGGACACCCCTACCAAAATTTTATCTGTCGATGAATTTTAGTGAGGGAACAGGTGGGCACCAGAAAAACTGTAGGCAGCTTCCTTAAGGTGACTCCGTCAAAATGAAAAGTGCGCCACATGATGAGCCCTGTATACCCGCTACAGAAACTGATGAATAAATCATCAATTCTGTATCTAACTGTATCTATGATACAGAACACTGTTAGTGATCATCACTGTCTGTTTGTACACAGACCTTCCAAGCCCGCCAAACGTGCAATGACTTGGCTTGGGTATGAAAATCTCTCTCTTGAAAGCTCTACTCATGAACAACGGCAGTTGCACTAATAGGAGAACCTAGAATTAGTCACATGAATGAGCTTTATAGCTGATAATGCCCATGGCCATTATATAATGCCACATGTGCTCATGCATGTGACCAAGCATGGGACCTTCCACCAGTCAGTCATTGAAATCTGGTCAGAGCAGTCCAAAAAAAGACTGTAGGGGTATCCTCTCGAGAATTCCTATTGCTAGGTCCTCCCTTCAAGAGCAGTGATGGGAAAGGTTTTGTCTACTGACTTTATGTAATCAGGCCTGCAAGTTCCATGTGGGACAGGATTTATGACTTCCTTGACTACTATTTAAAACACGAGCAGCACGTGTATAAAATCACTCCGACGTCGCCAATTGACTTGTAGTGATCGATAGTAGTAATCACTATATCTGTCATTAATAGAAACATACTCAAATGATGTATGGGCTGAATTTTCTACTTCAAAAAATATTACATAATTAATATATAGGTAACTGAGAAATTAATCATTGAATGTTAATTAGCGATATGTAATAAACAGCATTTTAACTAATGGCCCCGAACTCTCTACTCTAGCCAGTAGCCATGGACCCCAAGAGCTGTACTAAACTAAACTATTCTTAGAGTGACTATACGACTAAACTAAACTATTCTTAGAGTGACTATACGACTAAACTAAACTATTCTTAGAGTGACTCTACGACTGACACAGACACACTGTCTGTAGAGTCTGTAGTGTACTATACCACTGTTTCACTTGTTGCACTGTGAATAATCGAAATTGTGATTCTTACCTACTATAAAGAAGGGACTCATGGTGGGCTGTCTTAGTTGTTCTTTCAAATGACCAAAGAGAGGGAGGAGTTTCGACATAAGTACCCATCCTTGGTCTTTTACTCGCCGGCAACATGTCGCGCAAGGAGCAAGGGAAGGGAGAAAGCGGCACGCAAAGGGTCAAGGGAAGTGCCCATCCCTCGGTGACTTCACACTGACTTAGACAAGCAAAAGGCGGGAAATTTGTTGTCCGTCGTTGTTAATGCAATTTCTCCTTTCTTTTCTTTTCTTTTCTTTCTTTTCTCAGCATTTCTTTTCTCAGCATTTCTAAGGCTAAGTCAGTACAGAAACGAAGGTTTGTTACCGAATATTGCTTTTGGGGGGGTTTCTGTTCCTGTGTTTCTGTTCCGCCGAATTCGCTGTAACTCGGCCTCAATTGGAACTAAGTCAAACTAAGTCCATTCCCCAATTTTTAGTAAAATCTGTCAACAAATTTTTTTTTCTAGGTGGGTTTTTATACAAAACGAGGGGTTTACATATAGCCAGTTCGTGGCTAATATAATTATTTTTAAGGAGGTCGGCTACTACGGATTTCTTTTGGTATGATTCAAGCACGATATGCAAAAAAATTTTGAATTTAGAAAAAAACCAAAAAATTATGAGCCAAAGTTATCACAGCGAAGTTACGTCCAGGTCACAGATATTTTGACAGAGTCACCTTAACTATTAATGAGTTTTAGAATTGTTTTTCAAAACCACGGCTACTACGGAAGGGAAGCACGGGTGGCATAGCGGTGAGAGGCTCGCCTCTCACCAATGCGACCCGGGTTCGATTCCCGGACGCGGCGTCGTATGTGAGTAGAGTTGCTTGTTGGTTCTCTCCTGTGCTTCGAGGGTTTTTCTCCGGGTTCTCCAGTTTTCCTCCCTCCTCAATAATCAACTTCTAAATTCCAATTGGAATCCAGTGGAAGAATAGCCACTATGTGGAGTCCACTAAAATCCCATTTATTATTTAGTTTTAAAACCACATGACTAACCCGAATCTCTCTCTACCCATGGGCGGATCCAGTGGGGGTGGTTGGGGTGGCTAGCCACCCCCCTTTTGCTCAATTCTTAGCACATCCTTTGTAACAGCCACCCCCCTTCCTATCATTTCTGTTAAAACCTCTGTAACAGCATTTCAAAATTCTGGATCCGCCACTGCTACCTTAACATGTTTCTACAACAATTTCTACAACTTTCACTTAAAAAAATCCATACTTACCGTCTCCATCAAACTAGGAGGATTGGTATTCATATACTTCACAGTAGCTTCCCACATGGCAGGGCTAACGCAGCTTACTTCCAATACGTTCGTAGTTTCCTTTGATTTCAAATAAGTCCATTGTAAGGATTCTGGGCCCCAGTCAAACTCGTTCAAATAAATATCTTCCTTTTTACATATGACAGCGAGTGCTTTGAGGTGTGCTTTTACAGCCCATGTTTCAAGGAGTTCTTGTTCTTCTAATCCAAGAGCGCGCATTACTATGGACTTCTTAGTCTCCTTGAATTTATCGAGTGGCAACCCGTATTCACAGTACTGAATAACATCAAGAGGTACATAACCAACGTAGTCAAGTAGGGCATCCTTATTAGCATCATTAGGTTTCTGTAATTATGACAAATATGAACAAACGACTAAGCATTAGCTACAAAACAACCGTAACCGTAATAATAACCGTAACCGTAATAGCAACCGTATAGCCAAGTAATCAGCATTATAGTCGTATTTGGCCACATAGGGTCTGGCAGGCTAACTTAGCATTAAATAAGAGAGCCTAGATGGGGTGGTCTGCATAATACAACAACAACAACAACAATTTATTATTACATATTAGAATACAAATAAGTACTGTTTCACATCATAACCTATTGTTTTCTTTCTGCATTATATCAGCGAATGCTGAGAGAAAAAATAGTCAGGCTGAATGTTTATTAATAATGCTGTTAGCTGAGTCAAATTGCTAACAGCATTATTAATAATAATGCAGCCTGCCACTTAATAATGGTGTTAGCAATTTGACTCAGCTAACAGCATTATTAATGATAATGCAGAGTGCTGCTTGAATCAGTAGTGTCTAGTGAAGAGGAGCAAAGTTATACACCCACACTCCCCTTGCCAGCACTGAGTGAACAAGTACAAAGGATACTTTCTGTTCTACCCTGCGAACCACACGATATTTTTACTATAGAAGGGAACAATTTAGAAGACCCCAAATATTTTACTAGAGAGTGACATTGGGCCCATTTTAATACTCCTTCATTGCTGACGCAATTCACTCGTAAAAACGGCCTCAAAAAAATCGCGCAATTTCCGCGCTATTGACCTTTTTTCCCGTACTATTTCCGCACTATTTAGCAAAAAATTCCGCACTATTTCCCATTTTTTTCCGCGCTTTGCCAGATGCTCTGTATTACTGATGGGGTACTTGAAGCAGTGCACACTGCCTGTAATAATAATTCTTGTTCCAGATAAAAATCTTGTTCCAGATAAATGTCCCAATGAAGAAGAGTATTCATAGTATAGAGTATATTATGACAGTGCATACGCTTTCCTTTTAAATTTCAAGCAGCATAACCTGACTTCTTTGCAACTGGACGAAGGTGGCAAATTAAATCATTTACTCGTTGGTTGAAGTATTTAATTATTTTGTTTTTGTGGGTTGATTTATCTGTGGAAAGAGAAGTGGAGAAGTATAAAGCATGAGATATATCTGAAACAGAAAAAATTAATTGTAGATAGCTTCATTCAAATAAACAGATATTATTGAGAGCTTTCAGCTGTTCGATCGATAATATGCGAATTGAGCAGAACAAATTGCCTGTGCTTATCTGACCTCGCTTGTTCTATAAAAGCTATAGATTATATGAGAACGCTATTAAAAGCTATTAGCTTTTTTATTTATAAGAGGCGTCTCTGTATAAAAGCAGAGAGCTTCCCCTTGCAGGGCGAATTTGCAAAATGTGCTGTGCCGTAGCCCCATGTTTTGTTGAAACTGCGACCTAAAACTGGCAACAAAGGACCAAAACACTGCAATCTTTCTAACATAAACGCCATTGAAAGCTGTAATAAACTGTAAAGAAATGTTTAAGTGAATAACAGATGCGAATACTTACCCAAACGACAAAATAAACCTCACAGCGTACACACAACATCGAAGCATGCAACGAAGACCCCGTGGTGGAACTACGCGAAAGCGAGGCTGGTGGAAGGACGGACAGCAGGACACCAAAAAACACGGATATTTGATTTGCGACAATGGTGGGATTCCTGTGGAACTGCGCGACAGCGAGGCTGTAGCAAGATTAGTGTTGCTGTTCGGCTGACGCCTCACAGCAATAACTGATTGTAGTAGTACTAGGGTAGAACTAAGTCATGATGTATTTTCCGGCATTGGAGATATTTTGGCTTAAAAATAAGTAATTTTCACTTTTTAAAAAATGTTGCGTGACATGGTTAATGTTGCCAGCCCTTGATTGACAGGCATCAATCCAAATGACCTGCTACTACTTTCCTGCACTGACTAGGGATGTAGGCATGCTCAATATCAATAGCCAACTTATGCTATACGCTTCGGTGGCCACACACAAAGGAATCAGTGCAAAGCTATGAGCATAATGCTCAATGGATGGTGAAAGAACAAAAGAATATTTTAATTATGGCACTTAGCCTCGTAGTGACGCTTTGTTTGCGACAACCAAATCATATAGCGTAAGTGGGCTATTGAGTTGCATATATTGTATACATATGAGAGACTTCTACTTTTCTTGGTTTTGTGAACCCAATTTTGGGTGTTTTCCATGAAAAATCTGGGGGTGGTCTAACTCTCCACAGAAAATTTCAAAAGCGAGCCACTTTGGCTGTTTGGGTGGACATGCTCTTAACAGTAAAAAAAAATCAGGGTCATAACACTCAACAGTAAACCCCATCTAGGCCCTCAAATAACAGTGCAATTGGACAAGGTTTGAACAAAAGTAACAACTTACCAAGCGATCAAAAATTTCTGAGGCCACTTCTTTTTCTGGGTTGACACAAAACGTAAAAAGAACATCGTTGGGACCGAGTTTAAGTTCTGCGACCACCTTGCCCAGACCTTGCTGTGAAGTTGATAAAACCATCTGCCAATCCTAGGATTAAAGAATAACTTTTATAGTGGCTGTTGTTAAATAAATCACGATTATGCAATGCTTCCTCCAGGGGCTGGAAGGGCATTTTCGGGAGCCGGGATTTGACTAAAATTCCATGCGGGATTCGGGAAACGTAAAATATTTTGGCGGGATTCGGGATTTTCCATGTTGTCGGGAAGCGGGATTCACGATCATTTTAGCGAGGGATCCGGGATTCTATCGAGTTTCAAAACCAAATTTAAACATGTTTTATTGAGAAAAATATTTTAGCTCGACCTATAGGCTTTCGAAAAACCAAGTCAATTTTTAAATTAAAGTTGAGTACCTGAGTAAATTTGAGCGGCTTAGAAGCTGCGAAGAAATTATGATGTTAGCCTTCCCTTGGCTGGCTCCCGCCGAGTCCCGACTTTGTCCAGGTTTCTGTATCTGAAATTGCTTTGCTTCTGCTTTCCGTCGAGAAAATACTTCATGTACATTTGGAATGTACCTAGCCAACTTGTAGTAAAAATCTTAAATGTTTACATTTTAAAGCTAGGTGGTCGAGATCAAGTTGGCTCTGGAGAAAATTCCAATGTAACGATTCATCACGTGACCTCGCTCAACCAATCAGAATCCTTTTGCACACACACAGACGGACAAATGAATTCTAATAGTATAGATACACTATTTTTATTTTAAACTCACCTTATTCCATATCTTATTCTTTACCAGATGTCTCAAAATCCTATAAGATTCCGTATCCTTGGGGGGTAACATTTGGAAATTGTCAATGAGCAAAATGATTTTCTTGTCTTCTTCGAAATCCTTATCAAAGGTTTTGTACGCTTCTGGTGTTATTTTACAAGGAGACTCCTATAAAGAGAATGTCAAATGAAAGATATATTTTAAGGGCATACATAGAACGAGCTGGGGTACAATCTTTTGCACAATCAACAAATTACAATGCCGGGCTTCTACTGTTGAACACTAAAAACTTTGCCCACGTAACAGTGAAGATATGTATGTTGTACTCACATGAAATGATACGGAATCATATTCTTCCATATTCTTGAATTCCTCATGAAGTGCTGTAAGGAGACTGGACTTGCCAACCCCCTTGGCACCTGTTTATTAAGTAATAACGTTACCTTGGCACCCCATTATAATTATTAAATCATCATTCATGCAAGGGAGTAACTTTAGAATTCAGGGCCCATGCAAAGTCCTTTTTCAGAAAAGGCTACTGGCTACTAGGTTACTAGACTACTACTAGGCTACTGGGCTGGCTGCTAGGGTTGGGTTTTAAGTTGGTTAGGGTTGGGTTTAAGTAAACATCAGGTTCAATTCATCCACAAACCCATTCGGAAATACTTAAAAAATACTTTAAAAAAATCTTAAAATAAATGGCTATCCCATCTACTAAACCCAACCCTAACCATCACTGACATAAGGTCTCAGTTAAACAATGAGTTCTTAGTGGACTAGGGTATGGCTAAGATGCACAGCTAAACATCAGGTTCATCAACAAACCCACTGAAATATTAAAAATAAAAGGCTATCCCATCTACTAAACCGAACCTAACTGTCACTTAACAAGGTCTCAGGTAAACAACGGTTCTCAGTGGACTAGAGCTAGGGTGTACAGGTAAACATTGAGTGTCCTCGTTAAACAGACGGCCAAATAAATACATGACAGGCAGCAAAAATGAATTGGTAAACACGTTGTTCCCACTCATGCTATTATGTTCCTCCCCTTCTTTTGGAATGATCCACATCAAACTGCCGCAAATGCTACTAGAAGCAATTCAAATGTTAACATTTTTGAGTATACAGGCTGGAGGCTCTACTAGACTTATAAGCTTTCGAAACAAAAGTCACCCACCTGTATGTTTTGATCTGCAAATGCTACTAGAAGCAATAGACCGGTTTCACCCCCTTGACAACCGTTGTCAAGGACGAACTGGGAGCGCAAACACAATCCGAATAGAGAGTAATTAGAGAGAGAAAGTGCGGGAATCGTATCGTTTTTCTTAGCAAAATATAGCAAGTAATAGCTTTCTAGCTGGATATGTTGAAAGCTCACCTACAAAGGAATCAAAAGATCGCTATTTTAAAAAGTTAGGACACATTTCCTTCGAAATTTCAAGGAACGAATTCAATGACGACACCTTCCAGTTTCGATGCGCGTTCTTCCCCACTTTTCAAACAACTACTAATACTCAAATTAAATGACCTAGCCTATGTACATACTGCGTTATTTATGCATCAATATCATTATAGACAACTCTTCTTAACTTTTGATTCCTTATTTGAAACAATCGTTAGCAAACATAAATACAACACGAGATTGGCTTCAAAGTTAAATTACTATCTTCCTAAAGCTCGTACAAATTTTGGTAAATTTAACATTCGCTTCACTGGAGTAAAAATCTGGACTTCGATTGCATTGGCCGACAAACAACTTAATAAAATTGCTTTTAAAAAGAAACTCATAGCTGACAAGATCTGTACTTACTAATTAGAGTTTAATTACTTCTGCGTGCTTATTATATTACCTGTTTAATCAGTTTCTGTCTTGTGTCACGGTCGTTTTGTTGTTTTCTTCTTTTGTCTTAAAACAATCTTTCTGCAAATATGCAAAACTTCCGTGCTCTCTACACGACTATAACATTTTTAAGCGCTCCCTAGCTCGATTGGCTTTTTCATAGTTATTCTAGAGTGCCCGTACTACTTAAATTGTATTCTATTTTATCCAGTATCTAGTTACCTTGACTCAATTCACTTTTGTAAATACTCTAGCAAAAAAAGATGTGTACACGTAACTATAAACTAAATGTACAAATAAAAAATGTACAAATAATTATTATTTATTTAGATTTAATTATTGTAAATTAGATTTTTATTTTTATATATTATTGTAATTAATGTTGTGACTGAAAAGCCCTGTTGAAGGGAGTCTCAATAAAGTATGTATGTATGTATGTATGTAAAGATTGTTGTTGTTGATCTACGGTCTGGCTTGGCGTAACTCACATTCAAATTGGAATCTCTTTGCCCTACAGGACAGCAGTTACACACAAGACAGCCTTATAAATTACAAGAGCTTGTGATGCTACGAAAACTTCGCAAATGGATGAGTTAGGGAAGTCCTGCGTAAAGATTTCGGAGACAAACAACTGCGAAGGTCAATGTTTTGTTGCGTGACAAGCTCTGTTGTGCACCGCAAAATTAACATATATCCACGACCCACATCCAGATTTCTATGAAACTGTTTTGAAGATTAACCATTTTCATTCACCACCATTCTATTCTGTTAGATAAACTACTGACTATTCGATTGTATGTGAAGAAAATGGGAAGATTCTGACGAGCTAATCCTCGATTCTTCGGCCCCGCGTTAAATTCCCGGTGAAGATAGTTCGTCATAAACTCGATTTCTAGGCAACTTTATACCACAAACTATATATCATTACAAAGCTTGTTTTGTGTACCTTTAACGACATAAAAAATACAGATGTACAAGTTGCTATTACTCGATCTAAAGCAGATCAACGCATACATACAGCACAAAAATGTTGTTTCCCGAATCACAACAATCTACTGTCGGAACTTTTCGAAAATGAAAAGTTTAGTTTATCCTGAAACTACACTCCTACGCATTTGTACCCATCTGTACATGCATGGTTACAAACCTTGTCTTCTCTAGTTCAGTAATCACCTATTTACCGTAGCTGTAAATAATGACTCAATCAATAGTTAGTAGGGCCCACTCAGTCGCTCTGTGTATCTGTCGAGTCAAATGCGAAAGCGCGACGTATGAACCGGGCCTTAAGCCCGCCGCACACGATGAGAAAACTGCCACGCGTGCCATTGAGAAAACTGCCACGCGAGGCAAATATCTCAACGTCTGCGGTGGAATTTTGCTCTTTTGCTCGCCTCGCGTGGCGAAGCGCCGATTATCTGTTGTGTTTGATTTTTTTATCCACGAGTGGCGAAAATTGCAACGTCTGCGGACGTCGTGAGAAATTTTCCTCGACTGATTTAAAAGACTGACCAATCAAATTTCCTGTACAAGTCACATGACTGTCTGCTGAAGGAGCAACAACAAAAACAAAGATGGCGGCGCCGGTTCTTGAGCTGCAACAAGAAGAAAAGCTGATTGAATTCTGGCCCAATTATCCGTGTTTATACGATGTAAGGTCAAAAGAATTCAAAAACAGAACACTGCGAGACCAGGCTGTTGAGGAGTTAGCCAAAAACATCAACCAAACAGGTAATAAAAAGCTATCTATAATTTAAAAACTGTCAAAAGACGCGCGAATTTCAAATAAATACAAAATCATGACTTGCCAAGAAAATCTCTTCGTGAAATTTAAAGTTATTTTCACTGTTGAACTGAAAGACACTCAGCTGTCTGTCCTGTTGATTTATTTTAAGTAATTGTCAAATGAAGCAAAAATAATTTAAAAGTGCATTATTTTAAAATAATGAGAAAACAGTAGATCATAAAAGTATGACTTCAAAACTTTTCAAAGTTTTCGTGGTTTATTGGCACACTTTTCTGCTCATTTACTATTGGAAACTGAATTTAAATTGCGTAATAATTTCAAAGTCTCAAACTACAAATTAATGTGTTGAATTGCTGACTCTGTTGAGTTCCGTCACTAGCACAATTGGAGAATTAATCATATGAAATGTATATAAGAGTTTCAACTCCAAATTAATGTTTGCAAGTCTGAGATTTTCAAAATGTTTTTCTTGCACAACTCTGAGAAAAAAAAACGATAACAGTACTCTGATTTCAAATTTAAAATGTTTGTAAAACTATAAGACTTCTGTGAAATCGAAGCTATAATTACTGATTTATGTAATTAAATCTCAAATTTAAATCCCGAAGCACAAGTGGACTTTTCAGCAATTAGACATAACATAAAATAATAGCCTTTTTATTAATATTACTGCTGCATCATTTGGCCAGATAAAAAGAAATCTTGTTTCAGCATTGTTACTTGACCTCAGAAATACAGTACTCCTAAAATTATTTTATTTTTATTTTATTTTAGCGTTTTTGCTTTTTTTTAACTACATGTCAGGAATTGAGATAAAAAAAGTGTCATAAAAATAATTATTCTTGTGGTTTAGTTTGGGCACTTTTCTGTTTACTTGCTACTGGAAAACTGCATACTTTGTATTCGAGATTTGTAAACTTCTTTAAAAATGATACAAAAACTGAAAACTTATTATATTTCACTATTTTTTAATTTCTCCTATTATTATTGTTATTATTTGCTTTTTTGATTATGATTATTACTTGGTTATATATATTAAGGCTGATGATAAAAGTATTTTATGCTTTGGCAATTAACATCTTGACATCATTCTCAAGGATAGCCTGACATGAAAACAACTACAAGTTTAGGTTTATAGCAAAAATTTAATTAGAGAACCTATTAATTGCACAAAACAAAAAGTGCTGAATAAAAACAATAGCTAAAACTTTTGTTTTATTATTACTAATATTTATAATGTACTGCAAATCACATAGTAGATTTAAATATAAATGCAGAACTCTATGTTAAACTGTAGTCCCATTGAAAGTGAAAACAACAGACATATTAAATTGTTTAACTGATCAAACGCTCAAGGATTTCCTAAATTTCTTTGTTTCAAGCTGAATGGATCACAAAGAAAATGTGTAATCTTCGAAACGATTACACCAAAAGTTTGAAACCACCCAAAAGTGGAAGTGCCAGAAAACAATTATCATCCAGGAATTCCTGGTTACAAGACAAACTACAATTTCTGTCACCATTTGTGGCATCTAGGCCAACTGTTTCAAATTTTGAAGCTGTAAGTATTGAATTATTTATTTCACTCTCTATCCAACTTTATTCATACTGAATTTATAAGTACATGTACATATATGTGCATATAAACTGTAATTTAATCAATTCTATAGCAGTTATTCTGGCTGTAGCAGTAATCATTCTATCTTGCCATATAACAAAACCAGCATCTGACAAAAAAATGCTGCCGACTGATTCCGTTGTACTTTAGCAATTGTTTATGGTTCCTTCCCAAAGTTGAATTGGCACCACATAACTTTGTGTCATTCCTCCAGGCCCCAGGTACAATGGTATACTCTTCAGTGTCCTTGACATCAACTCCATTTAGCTGTCTTTGTTCTCTTGGGTGAGCAGAGTCATTGGCTAATGCCATCCATTCATCTGGGGTTGATGGTATCTAAAATATAAAAAATTATGTGACTATATATATTTTTTACTCTTTTAGCCATCACCCACACCAAGCATTTCAACCCAGTTGGATAGAGATGTACCAGATGATAAGGATGAAACAGACTTTGATGATGAGTCTACTGAGTTGAAGATCATAACCCCTGCCAAATCTCAAATGAAGAAAATAAAGAAAATGTCAAAAAGACAAATAGAAGAGGAGGAGTTAAAATTATTAAAACAGATTGCAGATTCTGCTTGTGCCCGGCATGTTTGTCATATTTAATAAGAAAAGCTCAAGTTTTTTTCAAGTTCAAGTTGTTAAAAAATGTATATGTTTTGGATATTTTCATGAAAATGTTGTTCTGTTTAATAAATTGACATCTAACAAGACAAAATTCCTGCATGGGCAAGCGTATTACGAAGAATTCTTCAGAAAGTCTTCAAAACGAGACTGCTTTGTTTACCAGACCTCATACGGTCTGAATGTCGGACAAATGTTTGGTGGATGTTGGTTGTGAAATGTCAGGACCATTTGACCATGTTGATAATTACTCGTGCCGGTAGGCAACGAGTCTAGGAATGGGCTTCGTTTTTTTTTTAATTTTTGTTTTTAGTTTTTGTGTCGCGCGCGTCTTCTTTTTAACAAATTGAGGTTGCTCTGGGTTATATAAAAGAAGCCGTTCGTAATTAATTATAAATTTGTATTTTTTTTTTTTTGCTCAACTTTTTTATTTGAAGATGAATAGGTACTTGTAGAAAAGCTTCAAGATACTAGTTAAAAAATCAAGGATAAAACTGAAAACTTCCCAAATAGCCTAGCAAGTCGTAGAGGCCGCGAGCAATTTTAACGACTGCTACTCTTTTCAAAGTTTCGTCTAATTACATTGTAAGTTCTAGTATCACAGTTCTCTGGGTTTTTTCCCGCTGTAAATCATCCTCTCTTTTCTTTTTTCGCTTTTTTTTTATCTTTTTTCTCAGCTTTAAACCTGAATTCGGTTCCCGATTCGGTTACTGATTCGATTTTTTTCCTTTCCTTGGTTACACATCCCCTCCCATCAAAATCACAGTAATTTATATTTCTATAGTAGCAAGTCTCTTTCTCATTTTCAATGGATTCAATTTATAACTTGCAGGAACCGGTACGAGTGTTGTCTTTATACTGTATAGTGAAATACATGACATGAACCAATAAGCACTAACACTTAGTCCTTAAGCGAATAAAAAAGAAATACCTTCAAATCAATAGCAAGTATAAACTGCAAAAACGAGTCGAGATCAAGTTGGGTAGATGAGGGATAACCGTACACTCTGGTCTGTAGACTCCTTTGCTGAAGACTACGTCCTGCGGATGAAAGCCTTGCTGCCTAAAAGTAGTAGGTACAAATAAATAATTAATAAATAAATAAATAGATGAATTAATTAATAAATAAATAAATTGATAAACAAATAAATAGATAAACAACAACAACAATAGTATATATCACCTTAAAACTAGCTTTTACATTGACAATTAATATATAAAGGATATTGCACGGCGGCGCGAGCATGTGAAATTTATTTTCGAGTGAAAAAAATTTTTTCCAGGAGAAGATAAACTTCATATGTTCAATGCAACCGGCAATTTTCTTTTTATTACATAGATATGAGTGTTTCGAAAATTACACTCATTTTACAGTGTTACAAACAAAGGAATGACGCAGCGATATCTTCACTAGAGGATATGGAAAATATGTCACTCGTATCCCGGATGTAGTTTCATATGAAATCTAAGAGTGGCGTATTTTACAGTATAACACTCATATCTATGTAATAAAAGAAGTTTTAAACATGTAGCAAGCTGCCGACTAGCCGGAATAACCATAAGGGCTACACAGGCTGGACAGAAAGAACTCTTTATGAATTAAAGCACAAATATAAATTAAAGCAAACAGTGCAAAATGATGAGAGTAATTAACAAAATAGGAGTGCAAAAAGCAAACTTTTTGGTATACTAAAAAATAATAGAGGAAAAAAATAGTTCAGCACACCTACATAAACTTCGTTTTGCTTCTCGAACAATGACTTGAAAATGACGTTAGCCGACGTCGAAACGTCATCAGATAAACATGATATTGCTTACTTTCATAGTTAAATTGAAAACAACAGTTGCAAAATAAATAAATAAATAAATAAATAAAACAAATAGAAAGATAATTAAATGAAAGAGAAAAAAAAAAGAAAAATATTACCAATAGTTTTGAATACATGGCTATTAATGTTATGTGTCATCAAAAAAAAAAACACAGAAAACATGAATTTCAGTTAAAATACCGAAAATCGAGCAACGATTGTACAAGGAGAAAATTTTAGGAGAGCTAAACTAAATCCTTTAAGAACCAGGTGGCCCATGGAGCTGGTGCTTATCTCCGGTTTCTGTAGTGTTAAGCGGATAAGAGTCTTTGACTCCCCCTGGATGGGACACTAATCCATCGCAGGTTAGCTCCCAGCAGATG
>JANCMA020020813.1:0-17078 GCA_024336925.2 Zoanthus solanderi
TAGTTTGTCACAGCCATCAGAATCACGGTCCATCACGCAACACTATGCTCTATCAAGCGTCACGAAATCTAGTTTGTCACAGCCATCAGAATCACGGTCCATCACGCAACACTATGCTCTATCAAGCGTCACGAAATCTAGTTTGTTACAGCCATCAGAATCACGGTCCATCACGGAACACTATACAGTTTTGAGCTTTGCGAAATCCAGTTTTTTACCGTCACTACAAACAAAGTACATTACATCCAATATTATGTACACTAATTCTAGTGTGATGCAATCCTTGCAAACAAAATCTGTCATGCCATCTGCTACTGACAATCTGACGAAATCAAGTCTAATGCAGTCGTTTAAAACAGAGTCTGGAATGTCTTCGTCGTTAATGACAACAATTTCAAGTGGGTTTTCCCTTGAAAAAACAGGAATCCTTCCATTAGAAACAACCTTTTTTACAAGTTCTCCCCACGCAGATAGTTTAACCACTGTAGCATCTTCCCTGTTGTCAGCGGTGTCAACCAAACAGCCTTTCAGCTCAAGCCTCGCACAAAAACGTCCTGTGAAAAGTACGCCATTGTTTACATGGTCAGCGGATATCATCAGTCCAAGTACGCTTTTCTTTTAAAACACGTGTTATTTAATACGTTTTTTATTCTTTAACTGGTTCGTCTGCAGTTGATTTCCGCTGTGCATTCTAATGGTTTATGCATGCATTTCCACCTCCACCTTCTATCAAATCTGATGTTCTTCCTTCTTGATATTTTTTTATCTCGAAGATCATATTTAAGTCTCATGATCTCTCGGTTGTTAGAATTGAACTTTTTAATCTTGTAACACGTGCATGCTTTAAACCGCGATTTTTGTTTGAGTTTGTTACGACTACTACATTGTTACTAAGCTATATACCGACTTTCGATCCAGCCCTAATTCCTAACCTTTAACCTGCAAATTCCAACTTCAAAAAAATTAAGAATGTCTCAACCTTTAAAAAAGGTAGTTTTTATTACACCGAAAAGTGACCACTTAACTTTTTGAGTTATTCATCTAACGTTTGAATCAGTTAATGAAACCCTAGTGGCTTTTTATTTTGTTTGTCTCTAAAAAGATCTGATTCGTTTGTTTCGTTTTCTGTTGTCAACCAGACGATAAAACCGTGTAAAAATCGCCATTACCGTTGTATAGAGGTGTAGAAAAGATTAGTGTTATTCATTCCAACAGTTCATGTAGCCGATGATTGAATCCTTTTAGTCACTATTTTGTTTTCTTGTTATGGAGACTAATCCAGTTTACGTCCATTGTTTCGAGACATTTATAATTCTGTATTTAGTTTTTGTGAAGTCGCGCCAAAATAAACAATTAATGTGCTATACAATTCATTATAATTGCAAAAAGCGACTGCTTTTGCTTATTTTTTGTGCTCTCAGAATGTGTGCACCTGAAGGCAGTTTTGCCTGCAAAATCTTCATCGTATACACTGATTTGTGTATTTAGAACGAGACGAACTGTCTCTTTATTACTAAGTAACCATGTAGAAAGGTAAATTTGAATTGTGTTTTATTAAGAAAACGAAGAAAGAGTCTTCAGAAGTACTTGTTAACTGAATCGTTCTATTCTTTTGTAGAGTCAGCCACCTTATCCATTTTTTCCACTTTTGCATCAACGGTTATTCCAACCTCTGTGATTCCAACATTGGCGCCTAGTACTGGACCCACCATACAACCAAATGATAAGCCTGTACGGCTGAACGACATCGGACGGTTAGAGGCCAAAGTCGGTAAAGTTTTTCGTTATGTCGTGCCGCGTGACATTTTTTACGATCGTGAGGATGGTGACACAAGAAACTTGTCCTTGTCATGCAGTCTTATACTCCTGGGAGCGTTACCAAGAGATTATTGGTTGCAGTTTGATAGCAAGCGACAAGAGCTATTCGGACTTCCTTTGCCTTCAGACTATGAAGAGTATTCAGGCAGAGAAGAGTACGAGCGATATGTGCTAACTGCTAGTGATAGCCGGGGACTGACAGCGCGTGACGTGTTTCAAGTTGTCATGGTTGTCGTAACGGACACCGTGACACAGCAACTTAGTATAAGAACGTCAAATAACTACACTGTTTTCACTAATAATGTCGTTCAGCGACTTGATCTTGTACAGCGAATTAAAACCTACTACGGCGACGAAGACGCTTCAGCGATACGAATTTTATCTGCCACACAAGGTTCTCTTGTCGTGATATGGAGTAACGATACACTTCCAAGTGACAGGTGTGATGAGGAAGCAGTTCAGGAGATTGCCTCAAAAGCAGTTTTATCTGGCGGTGAAGTTAACCCAGCATTTAGAAATGCGTTAGAACCAGCATTTCCAATCCAGAATGCAAAAGAGGAACGAGTCGGTATATGTAACGTGACAGAAACCTATCCTACCGTCCCAGTACGTGGTCAGCGGTCTACTTCAGAAACAGACACGTGGTTAAAACACGTGCTTCCTGGAATCCTTGTGGCTCTTTTGCTGATTATCCTTGCTTTGATTCTGGTGACTTATCTTAGGAGGCGGCGGCCAAAACCAGCAAACCCAGAAAAGGTCACTTACAGGAAACGCAAACCAATCGTTCTTGGAGAAGAGATCGAATTGAAAGCTGTTCCGGCCAAACCGCTGATTCTCCCAGACGATGACTTCGGCTGGCCGACATCTCATCTCTCTGACACCTCCCTGGACAAACCTCAACATTATGATACAGACGACGAGGATGAAGTAGACTTTGGTAAAAGAACTCCCTCAGTAAAATGTGAACTTCCGCCGCCATTTTATTCTATGAATGAAAGTCCACGAGACACTCCACCGCCTTCTTACAAATTACCTCCTCCGTACAAATTTTAGACGCGATAAAGACTAATCAAACTTTTGGCTTGTCAGCTTTGTCACATTTAAATTCTCTTCCCTCTTCCCTTCCCAAGTCGAGAATCCAAATTACCGGGAGGCAAACCAATTGGTTATTTACTGAGCGTCTGCTGAATATGACCCAGGAATTTCCGAGGAAAAACCAATTTAGTGGTCAGAGCAAGACTGGACTCCATGTCAACCGTATTTACAATAAGGGATTGCAATCAGTTAACCACGCTGAGATCTCAATCTGATATCTATTGGAATCCTTTGAAAAAGTTAGAGTGCCGAATCATCTCAAAACTTTATGAAATGTTAATGGTAGGCACAGTAAACAAAATGTTAGGCTATACTAAAACTCGTTTTCGTTTAAACGTTAGCTAGGAATATAGGTACAGTTCCCATAAATAAAGTTATGCAGTCTGTAGCTCTAAAGAATTTACTCAACAACATTTTCCTTTTTTAGTAAATTTGATCTATGTTTTCGTCAAATGATTTTCAATTAACGCCAGTCTTTATTGGTTCTTCAAGGTGCGTAAATTGTTGCACAACTATATGTTATAGGCTGTGACGAGCATTTGTCATGGCGCTCACTACGACTGCAATTCCTGGAAAACTCCTGGAATTTTAAAATTTTCTTCCATCGCCATGGGAAACTCCTGGAAAAAAAGATAATTCGCCTGTGCTCCTGGAAAACTCCTGGAATTTTGAATTTTTTTTCCAGCGCCCTCGGAAACTCCTGGAGAAAAGATAATTTCCCTGTGCTCCTGGAAAACTCCTGGAATTTTGAATTTTTTTTCCAGCGCCCTCAGAAACTCCTGGAGAAAAGATAATTTCCCTGTGCTCCTGGAAAACTCCTGGAAATTTGCGGGAAATTTTTCATCAATTTATAAACAAACCAAACCCTGTCGAAGCATCTGACGCATGATTGTACTTTTTCTATTTTATGTAGACTCAATATCAGTTGCTGCTGCTGTGGTAGAAATTACTTGATATCGTTTTGTTTTTGGCGAGGGAGAATTTGGGATTGGGTCCTGGAAAAGTAAATTCTTTACCCAGGAATTCTCCTGGAATTTTGTTATCCTCGGTCATTGATCACTATGATTTGTGTTTTTAACACTTATAAAAACTTATATATTTTTCTTTAGCGCGGCTAGGTTTTCAACATGTTTGAAAAAGAATTTTTAAAATGTTAAAGCTTTCATAAAAAAAAAACCAACCGCGATTTTAAACCAAAGAATGACTTGCTGTCGTTTTATACTAAAAGTGTATTTCCTTTTTAGTTCAGAAAGAAAGAATAAGCTTTTGATGTTTGAGAAAAGATTTTATTTCTTGCAAAGTCATATCACATCACTTATCAACCAAAATTTTACCTGTACATAAAGTATAATATAGTAGATATATAATTGTAAATAAAATTAAAAGTACGTGTTTTAACTTGTTGCTTTCGTTCATATTTTTCTATAAATTGTATTTCGATTGGTTCTGGAGGTCGAATTGGGATTGGCAGGTTTTGCCCTGGGAAAATGGGGTTCAAACCACTGGGAA
Source organism: Zoanthus solanderi (assembly GCA_024336925.2). NCBI lineage: Eukaryota > Metazoa > Cnidaria > Anthozoa > Zoantharia > Zoanthidae > Zoanthus > Zoanthus solanderi. The sequence goes on from JANCMA020020813.1 coordinate 4,423, forward strand.
TGGGATTTGGTCACTGGGAATGGGAAAATAATGTTAAAAATCAAAAATGGGAATGGAATTTGAGAATTGCAAAGTGGGATTTGAAAAAAAATGAACTGGGAAATGGGATTGGTACCCCCTCCCCTCCCCCTTCAGGACCCTCTTATTGAGTTAAGGATGCTCGCGGAAAGTTTGGAGAGCATGAGTTTTCACATTTAGTTGCTCTAATAGCGCATGTTAAACACAAAATCACCAAATTATTGTAAACGTTGGCAATGATAATGACACCGTGCTAATTGCTGAGCGTAGGTCCATATATGGTACATTATGGGTTTTTAATAGGGTTAAGGTTTATTGTATAATATGCGCCACCATCATGTACCATATATGAAGGACCTACCTTGCTGAGGAACGATAACGCATACTAATCGTGATATTGCTCGCGGGCTCAGGCTTGAAGCAATCAAAACAAAAACCTCAACTTGCGGGACCGTTAATGAATATTCATCTACACGGTGTAAAACTTTTAACAAAAACTAAACTTTTTTACCAAAATTATTTGCTTGACACGGCTAGTAAACAAATTTGCCGCTGTTTCAAAGGCGCGCGACCTGATCACGTGCGAGTAGAAAGTACAAGTCGTTGTTTCTCTGAGAAGTTAGGGACGGGCCACTAGTTATTTGAGGGGGGGGGGGAGTTGGGCAAATACCAAAAAACAAAATTCGAGAACAGCTTTAAGCCTGAAAAAACTGCCATCCGATGGCAGAAAAAACCTCCAGCAGCATCTTGAGCCAGCATTTTAACTGCTCTGACGAAGGGCCAACGCTCGAAACGCCAGGTTTGTGCTTTCCCTAGGCCCTGCTGCAACAATCAAACTTCAAGATAGATAAATTTATTTTTTATTGGCTGTTTAACACAAAGGTTTTCGTGCTCGGATTTCGAGGCGAAGCTACAGATCAACTGAGAATCGGATTGTCTCAATTGTGGGCACAACTTTGTCTCACAAACGCACTGAACACTTTCACTCAGTGCATTTTTATCTGTTTAATATTTAAGGCTCTTTTGTCTGTCTTTCGAATGCTGACTTGCAGATAAACTTCTACACATCCAATTTTTCTGTCATACACGTCTAGGAATTCTGCCTTTATATAGTATTTGCCCTAAAAACAAAGGAAGCTTGTTTGATTCAGCAACTCTAGCACTCTGGAAAAGTGCTTTTAACTTGATGTAAAACGATAAAAGGATTAAAAGTTGATGGATTAAAACTTAGTTTAATGTTAATTGCAGTAGTTGTTAGCCATATTACCATTCTTGTAAGGATGAATAGCTAATTCAGCATGGCCGGTAAAGAATCTCACAAAAGTTAAATCTCGACAAAACCAGGGTTTAGAATTGTGAACTTGTGGTTGCAAGGCAGACATTGCACACGGCCATTTACTTAGTTTTGAAGTTTATCATAAATCTTTCCCTTTTAGGGACACAAGGAAGAAAATTTCTGTAGCTTCTGAGATTAAAGAATGAAAAGCTAACACGATCAACAGTATATACATACATAACCGCCACCTGGTTAGCCTAGTTGGTGAGGTGCCAGTCTTTCGTGCGGGAGGCTGGGGTTCAATTCCCGGCCGGACCAGTACTCGGGGTCTTAAAATAATTGAGGAGAAGGTTCTGCCTTTGCTCTAATATCTGCAAATGGTTAGACTTTCGCGTCTACTCGGAAAAGGACGTTAAACCGTAGGTCCTCGGAGACTTCTGTGTTTGTGTGTGTATTTGTCTGTCATCCACCTTGGAGTGATAACGGATATTGTTCCCAATTAGAAGGCCTTTGGCCGGCTAAATATATACATATATGACTTGACACCTAAATAAAGTCATTATTATTTGCTTTACAATAAAGGTTCTATAACTACAATTCGGTGAATAAATATTTTAGTGTGGTGTATATGAAAAAGTAATAATTTTGAAACATTCTAAGGTGATTCAAGATGGAAGGAAGCTAAACATAACGGAGAATTGAGTGCTAAGAATAAAGCGATTTAGTGTTACTTTGAACAACAAAATAAGTAAAATAAAAAAGAGGAAGTCAGAAGAAGAAAGCAATAACAGTTAGCGTGATGTTGAACATTGTCGCCGTTTACTGAGGAGGAATAAAGAGGAGTGGAACGTGGCAAGAACCAGGGGAAAAGGTACTGAGACTGATTGAGAGAGAGGATGGATGAACTAAGCCAAATGATCCCCAAGACCAGCAGAAATGGAAAAGAGAGATCGTGGCCACTAACCCCCAACCCAGAGGATGAGGATAGGAGAAGAAGAAGAGAGTGATAGCCTTTGGTTTTGACAATTTTTACAAAAAAGTTCTTGAAACAATATTTACATCGACAAGGAAGTTTGGGATAGGAATCTTGGCTATCTGGTCGCTGGTCACCGTTAGTGTCTGTTTCGGGATCGTGAAAGTTCCTGTGGGGATTGGACAGTCACATGGTACACCTTTCGCTTCCATCTTCTTGTTACACTTGTTGAACATCAGTTTTCTCAGCATTGGGCAGAAATGTTCATAGGTACTGAGAAATAACGAATAACATAGTTGTCTCTTGTATGTTCTGGTTAAACAATAAAACGTCACTCGTAAGTACCAATCCCACTTCCCTCCCAAATATTAGAAAATTTGCCCCCTATTTTCATCCACTTAATATGTACTCGCCTAACTTCCTTCTCACTTTTATATTAGTACTCGACCCAATCCCCTCTCACCTGATAAGTATCACGGTCCCATGTATTTCAGAAACACAGTTTTGTGTAAGACAAAATCAGTCAATTTTGGTATTTCTTTCATAAAAACTACCAAAGAGAAATTAGTTCAGCCAAAGTGTTTTTTTGTCAAAATAGCGCGATCTTGAGTTGCCAGTAGAAAACACGAGTGTCCTACAGAAGGTTTATGGTGGCTGAAGCCCCTGCATACTCGCACACAGACCTATCAAATCGAAATCAGACTCTAAAGCAAGCGAAATCAAGACAAAGAATAACCAATCCCTTCCCACCCGCCCCATCATTCTTCCCTTAAGTCTTGCGGAACCAACGAAAATATCGAGCGCTAATTTGACTTTGCTACTGGCCGTTGGTAAAACTAGACTCAAATAATGGTTCCCTGCTTATGAAATTGTTCTGGATAGTACGGTACGCCAAAAGTGTCTTTGCTGCCGTTCGAAGGGAGCAGTGAGAAATGATATATATTCGAACGGTATTATAAAAACGAAAGAAAAAGCCTTTTAAGCGTTGAATAAAGGCTACATGTAGCTATCATCATCATCATCATCATCATTTTCATCATCATCATTTTCATCATCATCATTTTCATTTAATATCTGTATCTTTCCGTCTAGGATGGGGTTTCATGGGCGATGACTGCTTTCCACATTTGTCGATCCTGCGCCACATGCACCTCCACTCCCAGCAAGTTCATGTCCTCCATCACACAATCACTCCGGCCATTGGCCTCCAACTCTCACCTCCCCTACCTCACCCAACACCCCCCCTGCCTTTTTACATGTCCAAACCATCTCAGTCTTATCTGCCTCAACCTAACAGAAAGATCTTACTCCTCACCTTACTCCTGCAATGTATCTCATCATCCTGCAATCACATCTGCATAGAATATACATTAGTCTGCTTGTCAATGCCCATGTATTTGCTCCATACAGTTGAGCAAATCTCAAACAAACTTCGTATTTTCCTTCCCCTAGTCCTCAGTCCTTTGCTGGGGTTCACCAGCCAGCCAGTTACAAAATACAATGAACTTAATATTTAATCATTCTACAACCGTGTCAGGGACTGGTGTAAACACTCGCTGGCCGTTTAAAAGATTACCATGTCCATGGTTGTATGAGAGTCGGGGATAGTGGTGAGATTGCGTTTAAAATCGTGTGTTACACGGCGAAATCGTATATAACTTGAAAGGAGCTGCGAGTGTTTAATTAGTATTTATATAGAAACTATTAGAAGTTATAACAATCACACAAAACTCAGAACTCACCAGGACCCATAGCCAGCGATGCATGGAATTGTTGTCCAGATCAGAACTTTTTTTTGTATCTTGAGTTTTAGTTTAGTAGACTCCGGCAATATTCTGTTTATTGACAGCGAGGCGGAGACACTTAGTTTCCCAGGAAGGGTCAAAGGAGTCGGTAAAATCTTCAAGGAGTTAATCACAAACGTATTCCGAATATGTTCTGCAAATATGAAAACAAAATCATAATGATTATTTTAGTGTTTTTTAATTTGGTTCCTAGGTAAGATTTCAAAGTTAATTAGCAATCACTGCATGGTTCCAAATAAGAATGAAAAACACCTGTCATTTCAGTCTACTCTTCAAGATAAACAGAATGAATGGTCACTTTATAGGGTTTCACCAACTGGTTCAAAAGTTAGAATGAATAACACCAATCATTTCTACTCTTCAAGACAAACAAAATAAATGGTCACTTTATAGAGTTTCACCAACTGGTTCAAAAGTTAGATTGAATAACACCAATCATTTGTTATCTTCAAAACAAACAAAATGTATGGCTAGTTTTAAGGATTTCATCAACTGGTTCAAAAGTTTGTTTAATAACACGAATCATTTCTACTCTTCAAGACAAACAATTTGAATGGTCATTTAACGTCTTTATAGGGTTTCGTGAACTTGTTTTAAAGGATGTATGAAACCTTTTTTTTATTCTTCAAAACAAACAAACTGAAAAGTCATATACATGGTTCAGGTTTTATAACCAATCGGGAGACCGACCAAAGAATAGATCTCTAAAACTGGATGGACGTGCTATCAGGGAACGCGAGTTTTTTTTTTTCCGTTTTGATGCAATCTTGCTAATTATTTATACAGTATGTGTTTTGATACCTTTTACTTTCCAGGTGCGAATTGTTAATCCCACTCTTGTAAACGGCGTTGCTGGGTCGCCTAATGCGATGCTAGATGAATACAAGACAGCAAAACCAAAACTTCCCTCCAGACCGCCAAATACAAAACTACGCGAAGGCCACAGGGAAAGGTCGTACAGTGCAGATGGGAAGTATCTTTTTCAACGTTCTAGTATTCCAAGAAGTAAAAGCGAGTCTTCACAGTCGCGTAAGTTAGTTAAGACATACAACAAGATGAAAGAACTCCACTTACAGACACTGCAGGTAGGTGAAAGTATTTTATTACTCCAAATTTTGGCTTCAAAATTTATATTGTATTTAAAGTGAAACGCTTTTATGAGTGTAGCCAAATTTAAGATGAATCCTTGAACCTATTAGAGTCTGCACTCATCTTTGTTTTTGGAGGACGGGGTCAGCTTGCTCTGGACACGACCTTAGTCAATCGCAGGTTAACTCTTTTACACCAGTCCAGCCCAACAAAACTGGTACTCAATTATTTGAATGTATCATGTGTAAAAGATAATACATATATGCGATGGGAGATTCCAAATTTATCTATAGTACCAAAAATATTTTAGATGTTGGAGTGATCAACAAGTAGTAGTAGTAATAATAATAATAGTAATAATAATAATAATAATAATAATAATGATAATGATAATGATAATGATAATGATAACGATAATAATAATAATAATAATGAGTGATGAAAATGGAAAAATATCAAGAATTAAAAAGAGAAATTGGGAAAATCTGGAGCTGCCGAAAAGTAATTGTTGTACCAATTGTCATTGGTGCACTCGGGACTTTCAGCAAAAACTTGAAAACATCGTTGAAGAAAATTGGATTAGATTGCACGTTAATATTACAAAAAGCCTCCTTATTGGGAACGGCAAGAATTTTAAGAAGAACACTAGACACCTAAAGCCCTGGGTCATAGCTTGATGCCTAGTCTACAAACCACGTTAACAACGTATCGTGTGAATGAACGAAATAATAATAATAATAATATTAATAATAATAATAATAATAATAATAATAACGACCTTCCAAATCACCCTCATGCCATCATATATTATTAATCTTAATACTGAAATCAGGCAAAATAGGTAAAATAAATATGAAAAAGATTTCTTCAAGTTAATGAATAATTCCGTTTTTGGCAAAACCAGGAGAACATCCGTAATCACCAAGATATAAAATTAGTTACTAGCAAGGCTCAGGCGAAAAAATAATATGCCAGCCGAACTATAGGAGGCAAACAATATTCTCTGATAATCTTGTAGCAATCTACATGAGAAGAACAGAATTAGAATTTAAAAAGCCAATCTATGTAGATATCATGAGCATCCTTGATCTTAGATAAAGTCTTATCTATGACTTCCATTATAATTATATTAAGCCTAAATATGAAGACAGGGCACAATAATGAAGTTGTAGAATATATTAATATGGTAAAAGACTTTGAGGTTTTAAATTAAAACAAAGATTCTAATGATGATACTTTAATGGAAGGGCAACGAGAATCCCTATGGCTATGTATACTTGCCTCGCTCGGAACAGGTGAAGAGATGATCCTCGGTGATATCAAGAAATTATCAGCCAAGAATGTTAAGAAATACTATTTTCGATATCAAACTTTATTAGGCAAGCAGGTAATTGGTAGTTTAGTTGAATCTACTATTAGTATATCAGCAAAAATAATATCAAATTTCATATCTATTGATGATACAGAAGAATTATCCCGAGATTTGAATGAATGATGAACTAATTCGCAGTGAACTTTCCAATTTAGCTGGACTCTTGGTTCTCTAAGGTGGTAGATTCGTTTCTTTAGCTTTAGCATTGTTCGACGTTGTTCGTCATGTTCGTATTGGAGAAAGAGATCAGCCTCAACCTCCGCCAAATACTACGAGTGTTGAAAATGAACGAGGTTGAAAATCTGTTGGAATCTGTTGGAATTTGGAAGCATCTCCCAAGCAGTTCTTAAGCAGATGTTAAGCAGTTGTTAAACAGATGTTAAACAGATGTTAAGCAGATACTAAGCATCTCTTATGATTTGTTTTAAAGACTGCTTAGTTACTGGAAAAAACGGACAACTATTTTCAAAGACATGTTTCGGCATGCATATGCCATCATCATTTTAATAGTATGATATCACTTATCTTTCTATTAAACGGATGATGGCATAAGCATGCCGAAACATGTCTTTGAAAATCGTTATCCGTTTTTTTCAATATTTATCATTAAAGCTTAGTTATTTATAAATAATGTCGAACGTATGAGAACAAACTAAAATGGTACCAAATGAAAGTAAGAATAACAAATTTGCGAAAAAGCAGAAGGATCCGAATATGATTGCTGCTGGTAGAAAACTTGCTGAGTATAATAGGAAAGCTAAAGAAGCGCTTCCCCTTAAGATGAAACGTGACAAGGTTAAAGCTATTAATCAATATGATGACATTCATTTGATGAAAGTTGGACGGTTCCTTATGCCGAAAAAATATATCATTTACAACAATATTATGTCTTGCTGCGGTTGAAGTTGTAACAATTGATCTATATCTAAGATTCCGTAAGACTAAAAGTAAAACTATGATAGCCAAAGATCCTTTAACCCAACCAATTCAAAGTAGAAATCCAACACCTCAATCAAAATATACCTAGATTAATAGGAATGAATTAAATTTGTTTTAAAGATTACTTACTATAATTATAAATAATTACAATATGTCTAGTTAACAAAACAAACTCGTTAAAACTGTAACCTATGCTTCTTTTCTTGTTGGTCTCACATCTTGTGTGGCATGTGTTAAGTAGGAAGATACTGAAGGAGATCTTTCTCGGAGATCCATCTTCAAATATTATGAATTATGTTAAATTTACTGGTATTGTAAGCAAGACAACAGTTAAGAAAGAAACAAAAAGTAATGATGCATATCGAGGAGCTAAAAATGTTCCCAAAGGCAAGCACCGTGAAAGTATAAAAAAGTGTACAGAGAAACGAAAAATTAGATACTATCGTGTTTTTTATGAAATGTTTGGTAAATTTCCTGCTATGTAGACCATTTGGAAATGTATTACACGACTTAGCACAAAGATACCGCGACATCAGTGTCGCAGATTTATATGCAATTACTTGCACTGACGATGGCAGTAGTACTGCCGAAACATGTTTGCAATTAAAAAATTTGTGTTTTTTATGAAATGTTTGGTAAATTTTCTGCTATGTAGACCATTTGGAAGTCTATTATACGACTTAGCACAAAGATACCGCGACATCAGTGTCGCAGATTTATATGCAATTACTGTCATTACTTGCACTAACAATGGCAGTAGTACTGCCGAAACATGTTTGCAATAAAAAAGTCGTGTTTTTTATGAAATATTTGGTAAATTTTCTGCTATTTGGAAGTGTATTATACGACTTAGCACAAAGACATCGCAACATCAGTGTCGCAGATTTATATGCAATTACTTGCACTGACGATGGCAGTAGTACTGCCAAAACATGTTTGCAATAAAAAAAGTCGTGTTTTTTTTATGAAATGTTTAATGATGGCAACAAAAATAGCGATAATGGTTGGTGAAGCAACATAAATTGGGAGTTAGTGAAGGAATGATTGCTCTTGGTTACATTGAAAGTAAATGACTGTAAATTAATGCATGGTTCTAATTAATTCATTTAAGAAGAAAAGACTTTTATTTATAATGATAAGGAACATCTATGGAAACTGAAATTTATCCTGGTAAGATAAATCCTTTTGATCCTAGTACTTCAGGAGGCGGAGATGATGATAACGAATACATTCATATGACTTCTACTTTGACTCGTAGAAGTTCAGAAGATGTTACTCATGAAGAGACGTCTTTTATAGAAAATGTAGATGACCGTACACCTCTATTCCAGAGAGAAAGAAATATGGATAATGCTTTTGATAGAATTAAAAGTTATAAATTTCCAAATGTAAAAACTATCAACTCTTCTTTTACCGCGGTTGTAGACGAATTTGATAGAGTAATGGTAAAACTCAAAAGTCTGAGAGATACATATCATCCTTTGTTTAATGAAGATGATGAACTAAATGAATATTTACCAAAAACTATTAAAAAAAGTCTTGGTCCACCAGCTGTTGAAGTTGTTAGTCATAATGAAGAAATTTCGAGTCTTGAAAATAAAATAAGAGAATTAGAATTTCACGCAAATCAGTTTTAGAAAATCAGAGAGAAAATATTATTTGTTATATTGAAGCGCAATCAGCTTGATACAGGGGATGAATAAAAACGATTATGACAGTATTTTGTAAATATGGTTTTACTTCTGTTGCCGTATTATCAGCCATAGCCGTTGTCATTGGTGTTATTGTATCAAGCTTGAAGAATGGTCTTAGTACCTTGGGGAGGGGGCTTGTTAATGGATTAAAGGCAGTGGGTAAGAGGACTGGCCAAATATTACCAGGAATGATGGGCGCTATTGCTTCTTTCTTATTTACAGCAGCTGGTGAAGTTTTTGGATTTCCTGGCAAAAAATGCTCGGGTTCTTAAATAGTTGGATTCGTGGTATTTAATTGCTATAGAATAATTTAAAAAGAACTAAGAATCGTCAGTTTTAGTAAAATAACGAGATTTATAAGCTTCATAACAAATAAATAAGAATCAACAATTCAAGTACATCCTCCTATTAATGAGGCTTATGAAATTTCAGCTTTATAGCATATACAGAGTTATGAGAAAGTTATACATTTGATGAAAAACAGAGAATATATGATAATATAATGATAAATTAATATTAGCTATTCAAGCAACTACTTTGTCAAACTTGAAAAAAAGATTATACAAAATTAATATTCACATTATTAAAGGAAATTCAAATATATTTCCTGGTAAAAATCATGGCTTAAAACAGGAGCAACATAACAAAATTGTTAATTCTAAACCTTTTAATGAGACTTTGTTTTTATACTGCAAACTCATTGATCCACATTACTCTTATATAAATTCGGCAAGAGGAAGGGTATCACTGTCTTATCTTCTTGCTACTGTTGAAATTCAAGATAATAATGTTTACTGGTTGTTTTGGGGGGTCCAAATCCTCTTTTGCACAGGTGACAGTTTTTAAAGTTCATTATTAAATTATCTATTTATTTATTTATTTAATATTTATTATTTATTTTAGAAAACAAACAACCGTTCGAAAACAGCCTGATAAAAGCCAATTTATAGAAGTCCACCTTTTTATCTCTAAAATACGAAAAAGTTCCACTAGAATCTACTCTTTACGATAGTTTGTATTAATGCAACTCTCTTTACTTGCACGCCCTTTCAAAGTCACCTCTTTATAGTCGCAATCACAGTTCAAAAGAGCAATAAATGAATGGCTGAAAAACTCTGTTGAAATTAATTTGTCAGTGAACCAATATGATTAAGAGCTCGGATTAAGCCAGTGTCTTTTATCGTAGACAGCTGTTTACGGTTGAAGTTGCTGGCTTAATGCGAGCTCTTAATCACTTTATTGGTTCACTGACAAATTAATTTCAACAGAGTTTTTCAGCCATTCATTTATTTCTCATGTTTATAATACATCCGGTGGCTGTTTCATCTTTTTTGATCCTACGTGATGGGGCATCTTGTTACGCGTGATTCATCACTTCAGTCTACAGTTTAAAACTCTGCTTCATAAAACATAGCTTAATTACAATAGCTTCATTTTCAAAACCGCATCATCCGTAAGTTTCATCTTTTTATTTCTTTTCGAGTCGACAGGCTAGTTAAAGTACTTCCTCATGAGAGCGGATGAGCGGAGTAAATGTCTCCTAACAGGATCCAGGGGAAAATTCCCTGACAAGAGCTGTTCGCGCATATACGGGCATGTGCCGCAGAACAGGGTCTCGGGGATTACCCCTCTTAAGAGTTACACGGGTTTGTGCAACTGAACAGTTTGAACAGGCTCTCTGTTTTAGCTTTCTGTCAATAACACACAGTTTTCAACAATTTTAAGGAATATTACTTCGGCCTGCATGGTATTCGGTGCTATACGGAAATTATTGAAATCAAAATAGCTCAGATATTGAACTCGAGAAGTTTGTTTGTATTTCAGCCGAAGCAATTCAAAGTAGAAAAATGAACTGTAGCATCTGATAGAGAAATCAAACAGTAATCAAACAATTCTAAACGGATTGAATGCTTGCGTCTAACTGATTGAAAAATCTAACCGATTGAAAAAATTGACAAAAAATTGAAATTGATTTGCGTCTGATTACCTTATCATTTTACAACTGATTGATAAATCGAACAGTGATCGATGATATTTATCACTAATGTTCCAAATGATTGATTATTATTTTGCTAAACGCCCTATTTATGACCAAAATGGCTAAAATCGATACCCTATTTTGATCAAAACCGGTGAAAACCATACCCCTTGAGACGGCACATGTTTATATTGCCAAGAGCCCATATTCCTAATATTGCTCATGTCTATATACACGTATATAGACACGGGAAGAGGGTACCCCCCTTCTTTCACCTTGATTCGTGTAATTTGCACAGAGAGTTGTTCATGATTCCTTGACTTCTTCAAAATTTTAAATGGAATGAGATCATAAATAATGCTCATTAGGCCAGGCCAATTTAATATCCTTTTTTATGAACATTTTGGCCAAAAACTCAAGATCGCCATCGGGGGAAGGGGGAAATAAAAATCCAAAAATATGCTATCTAGTTCAATACTCCAACGAAAAGTGTTTGAACTACTCAGAGGCATTCATTGGCGATCGCCATAGACTCTTCCACGGTTTTTCTAAAATTTGTATTTAGACCAATAAGCAAAACTTTATCGCTATTAGTTGAAAGAATACTTTAGAATTGGTATATCTACCGAGTTTGGGATTAATATGTGCATGGTAAAACGGTGAAGATATTACGATGCTAAAAATGTTGCCAAAGTTAAACACCGTATTAGTATAAAAAAGTGTACAAAGAAACGAAAATTTAGATACTATCGTGTTTTTTATGAAATGTTTGGTAAATTTTCTGCTATGTAGACCATTTGGAAGTGTATTATACGACTTAGCACAAAGATACCGCGACATCAGTGTCGCAAATTTATATGTACAATTAGTTGCACTGACGATGGCAGTAGTACTGCCGAAACATGTTTAAAATAAAAAAGTCGTGTTTTTTTTTTTTATGAAATGTTTAATAATGGCAGCAACAATAGTGATGATGGTTGGTGAAGCAGTCTTGGTGGTCGGGAGTTATCTCGTAAAATATTTGTCTGATGGTTCTCAAAGTTCAATACTGCTTGAGAAAGAGAAGCGTGATAAAGCATTAAAAAATATCAACGAGATTATTCCACGTGGACGGAATGAACGAAAACACAAGTTTCTCGATTGCAAAGAGCAACAATATAGATCAGACTATATTTCCCAAGAGTTACGAAATACGGATGAAGCTCTAAAATTGAACAACTAAACTCATCCCCATAACAGCTTTACAGAACATGCAGCCACCTTATTGATCGGATGATTATAAACCTTCTATGATCTCAGTAAACAACAGATTTGGGGAGAGATGGTTTCTGTTAGTCAAGGAATGATAGCTCTTGGTTACGCCTTGCAAGTAAATGGCTGTAAATTAATGGTTCTAATTAATTCATTTAAGAAGAAAAGACTTTTATTTATAATAATAAGGAACATCTATGGAAACTGAAATTTATCCTGGTAAGATAAATCCTTTTGATCCTAGTACTTCAGGAGGCGGAG
>JANCMA020020901.1:0-17077 GCA_024336925.2 Zoanthus solanderi
GGCTATCACAAATAGACCTCTAGTAGAGTAACCAATCAGAATGCAGGATGCGTGTTAGACCGTTAGTAGGTTTATACGAAACTGCATATTTGGACTCCAAAGTTTCGTAACTTTCTTCACTTGGCAAGCTACATTTATTACGAAACTAGTAATGGAGATGAGCTGTTATAAGTGTGCGAGCTTAGCTCAGTTGGTAGAACTGAGATCTCTCACTTTTAAAGCGGGAGGCCCTGGGTTTAATCCTCAGTCTGGTCGAGGGTTCAGTTAAACATCAATGCCTTCCTTTTACTACTCCGTCCGTGGACACGGAAGGTAAGCATTTGTCTTTGTCTCCTAATACCTGGATTTTCTGTCCTGGATTCATGACTTGTTGACGTGTTTTGTTCGTTATTACATAGACATTTATCCTAAAAATACTATTGCACACTGTGCAGTGCAAAATTGTCCTCAGGGTCGACCAAAATATTGTAAAACCCCAACAACTGGGTCACTGACTGTCGTTTGGGACCAAGCCATTACTTTATTAAGTTAATAATGATAACATGATATGTTACTTATATTAAGGATGGTGTTGGCACTTGTGAAGTTTCTTAGCAGAACTAAAAGGGTTCCTTTCCTATGTGCGAGGAGATAACCTTTTTGTTTTTGCAACTCACCCTTTAGACGGGGAACGGAGCATGCTCAATGGAGAACATCCGGATACTTACGATGGGTCGGTGGAAAGCAGGTGCCAGGACCCTCACCTCTCGGTGGCCACCGAGCAACTGTATCCTTCTGGACGAATCTTGCAAATCGACGAGCATCCAAAAATGTACGAAGTATTATATGAAAGTCTCTTCATTAGTTTTGTGTGATGCAAGTTCTTAAAAAATTTTTTTTTCGTTCGTCTCCTTTGGCCATGCTAGGGTAGAGTCATATGGTATTTAAAGTCCCTATATCGCTTATTTTTTTGCCATTTAGATGAAAAGTAGAATCCTTTAGCAATACTAAATTTCAAAAATTAAACAGTTTTTCGCAGTTCCTGTTACGTTTTTTTGATTATGGAAAAGTGCAAATAAGACAGTTTTGGGATAGCTGTCGTTTTGGACCGAGCATTCATTTCATAATGAAGTCCTGGTGTGATGACGTAGAAGAAGGTGCTTGTGCAGCTTCCGGTTGAATATTAACACTGTCAACACAGCAATTTCTTCGTTTACGGTTTAAAACACAGCGAAAAAAACAGAAATTCAGTTTTAAGTACTTTGTTTAATATTAAGTTTTTCCTTGTAAAACACTAATGACAGCAAAGGACGTCTTACTACTGCTACGTCACAGGTACCAGTCTCCGGTCGCTCGGTCAAAACTTAAATTCCTAACTTTTTTTGATAAAAAAGCATGCTTAAATGCGGAAATTTTCTTTGGTTTTTCGAATTCTGAATTTATAAATGACAATACTTTTAGTCAAAAAGATGAAAAAAAAGCGATATAGGGACTTTAACCATTTTCATTATTTTAGAGCCAATCAATATCACCAAAGCAAAACTTTCAATTAATTTTTTTAGCTCCTCTCATTAATAGTATACAGGTATACAGAAAAACAACTATGACAGAAATATACTAAACAGATACTGGAACTCGCACTAAATAGCCACATATATAGAGAAGCATAGACATAAGACCCTATAATATATAGCTATAAAGAGATGCATAGTAAGTATTATAAAATAATTTGGATAGTACGTGCGTTTTGATTGGCCTACAAGTGTGTTTTTGTCGCGTTATGAAGCACGAAAATGACGATAGCAATATGGTCTTCAAGTAGTGAAAACATAGTTTCATAAACGAAATAAAAGCATGCAAATGCAGTTCGGATATTGTCTTTCTCTTTGTTAAAACGAAAAATAAGAACTCTATAAAAGAAACAAAACATGTTCTCCGTGCCTTCATAGTCTGGTGAAAAACAAGGCCAATGTTTGGGAGAATTCGAGAGCAGATAAGTGAAAACCCTTAACTGCATCTCTGGTTTTCACTGATCTGCTATCGAATTCTCCCAAATGTTAGCCGAGGTTTTTACCAAGCAATGAAAGCTTGGAGAACATGTTATATTTCTTAATTGCAGAGCTTATAGTATACAGATAGAGCAGAGACATTAGAATCCATAAAATACAGCTATAAAGAGACGCACAGTTAGTACTGTAGAGCTCATAGTATACAGATATATTTGGAAATGTTTATACAGTGGCACTCATGGTATAAAGTTGTATAGATTAGTATATGCAGCACAACTTATAATTACTTTGTCGGTTTAACAACAGTCACAGGTACTCGAAACACAGGACCTTTCTGTGGACAACCAACATCAAAACCATGCACCTAAGTAATAAGAAACAAATTTTAGTGTTCAAATGGAGTAAATTTGTAAACTCTTCCCTAGCTATTATTGCAATTCCCCTGAAACTTTCATGTTCGTTTGATGTGAATCAAAATCGCCATTTTTGATTCAAAGAGAGTCAAGATCCTTGATAAAGAACGTGATTGGCAAAGAAGGGGGATAAAGGAAACGATATGGGAAAGGGTGGTAAACCCCACCCTGAACAGAAAGGAGGGGGGGGGGGCTCCGGTTCTTACTGTCACACACTTGGGACCGGGTACTCTTCTCTGTTCCTCGACGTTTGTCAAAAGACAGTGAACTGCCATGTGACCAAATTCACTGATGAAGACCAATGGCTTTGGTCGAAACGTCTTCTTTTAAATTAAGATTCAAAATTCCAGAAATCGATTTACTTATTTATTGCTGCGAAGCAGCTCACTATCTAATACACGGTTCGATTTTTGGATGTCACTGGTGATGAATTTTAGAACATGCAGTATGTATGTTCAGCGGTTTGAAACCCTTGCGGTATCGAGAGTCGATTTGAAGATGTCACTGGCAATGAATTTGCACTCAAGGTGCACAGTGGTCAAGGTGCACAGCGGATGCCTATGCAAAATCTTGCTCAATTTCCACCACACATCCATGTGCTTCGCGTCTTTGGGTGTTGGAATGTCTTTCTCACTTACATCGTCAAAATCTTCCTCATTTACTACACTTTCTAACACTTCATCGACAGTGAAATAACAGGTTGCAATTTTTAAATGGGCACTAAAACATGAAAGCGAAATCTTACGAAAAAACTAAAAAGTAATTGTCCATAAATTGCAAAAAACTGCTTCAACGATTTCTACAAGTTCCTACTTATCCCATAATAGTGTTTTCAGCTGGTCCCAGTAATTTGGTTAAAATTAGCAGTCATTTCAGAGTGGCAGTGAGAAATCGTACATATACCTACGATTGGGTCTTAACTAAAAGGGTTAATTGTTTATCTTTCTAATGCATTCTCGCAGCACTCACCTTCCTCATAAAGTACTAGTATTTAATTTGTAAATCATTTTGGTCAGAAAACCAAAAAGGAGACAGGCTGTTCAGACATAATAATTGTTAAATAAATCCATTTAAATGGTTCATTTTTAAGGACAACCTTATCATTTGAGGGCAACTAAAGAACAATTTTTGGTTACCCCATGTACAACAAGAAATTTTTCATCAAAATCGACCCCAAGAGCCCAAGAGGCAGGGAAGTTTTACTGAGAAGGTGCCACCTGGGGCAGGCTAAATAATAAACTTTGCAAAACATCTTGGAAATCCCCACCCATGAAATGACCAAGGGTAGATGAGACTATTTGCAATAAATCTACCTCTTGAAAGCAACCTACCATGTTTGTTGTGATATGGCCAACTCTGTGGGGCAAACAGTAGAGAGAATTGCCCAGAGTCTTTCTGAAATATAAATAATGGAACAAAATTAATTTTTATATTCATGAACCATCTCTTAGGCCTTAAATCTTTTTTATTTTAAAACATCATAAAATATGTTAAAACACAGTTACCTGTAAGCCACTTGATGAATATCATCCAAAACTCCTAGAATAGTTTTAAAGCTATTGGTTAAAACAGGTAAACATAGTGTTGTAGAGCTATTTTAGCATATCTAGTGAAGTCATGTAGAAATGTACTATTAATAATATTAAACCTACAGTCACTTTTGTTGTTAGTGTGGTTTCACATAACTCAAGTCAATTGTAACTTATTATAATTTTATATTATAATCTTACATTAAGTTTCAACCATAAAGTGTGCACTGTCATTGGACAAAAATAGATGATGCGACTTAGTGAGTAAGCATATATTTTTGGCATGATCCACAGCGAATATCGGTAAGAATATCTGCTGTCTTGTTTTGCTCAAGAGCAAAAATAATGTTAGAACTCTGCACAACTAATAACAGGGCCATATATAGCAGGGGTGGGGGGAAATGGGGGGAAATGGGGGGAAGGGGTTTGCTGCCTCACCAGGAAAATTAAACAAGGTGTTTATGCTATAATAAATCTTAACAGTTTAAAACAAAAAACATCAGGTGAGTGTGGGTTGTTTCCTTAAAAGTCTTAGAGGCAAACTTCTGTGTTGGGGTGGAAACATAAAGTCCATTTAGAAACCCTGTCTGTATATGGGAGACCACTGTGGGAAGTTTGCCCTTACAGACAAAAAATCCTAGTTACAGCCTTGAATAATAATGTTAAAGCAACTTTGATTGGTGACTTTCTTAAAGCAGATAAACCAAAGCTGGCTAATTGTTTGGATTGTTTTTTAACAGACTACTGTAATGTTCCATGAACAGTATCAAGGAAAAATTATTGTCTCTGCTTTAAAGAACAACTTTGAAAGATTTGATTTAAAAAACTAAACAACAACTTTCCTAGTCTCTAATTAGAATAGTTTCAAAATTGTTGGTGTAGGATACCCATTTGTGGCTGGGTAGCTGCGATTGCAACTTCTTGTTTGACTCTTCCAGCAATCTCCTCTAACTGCAGGAAAGAAATGATCCATGATACATGAAGCCTAATATTTAGCAAGGCCAAAACTGCACATGATGATTAGAAATCTCTTACAACTTCAATCCTTACCCCCTCTGACCAACTCCCAACCTAAATGAGATCATCATTATCATCATCATCACCATCAACATCATTATCACCATCATCAATATCATCATCATCATCAATATCATCATCATCATCAATATCATTATCATCACCATCATTATCATCATCATCATAATCACCATTATTATCAACATCACCATCATCATCATCATCATCAACATCATCATCATCATCAACATCATCATCACCATCATTATCATCATCATCATCACCATCATCATCCTCATCATTATCATCATCACTATCATCACCATAACCATCATTGTTGTCATTTTAATGTCTATTTGCCATGCTTACATGGGTTAGATGGGTTTCTTAATGGATATCTTCCACTCAGTTCATTCATGAAAATTAAAACTAAAACTTAATTGATAAGAAAGAATTCATGCTACATGTATGACACTGAATGTAAAAGTTGAAATTACAAAATAAGTACTATTCAAATACATGACTGAAAACCAACAATACAAGCACATCCCATACTCTTGGCAAAGAAGGCTAACAACCTTATAATTAAGAAATAAAACATGTTCTCCATATGTACCTTCATAGCCTGGTGAAAATCAAGGCCAACATTTGGGAGAATTCAAGAGTAGATCAGTAAAAACCTTAGACACAGTTGAGCTGAGGTTTTCACCAGGCTATGAAGACATGGAGAACATGTTTTAATTAGAACTTTTATAAAATTATTATTTTGTGTCTTAACAAAGAAAGAGATGATATACAAAGCACACATGTATACTTTAATTTCTTTCATGAAACTGTTAATTCTCACATGGAGACAACCAACTCACATCATTTTTGTGCTTCATTGTGCTATGAAACAATAAAAACACACATAAAAATTATTTTATAAATTGAAATAAAAAATTGAAATAAAAAATATTATTCCATTCTCGCTAACATGCTTATGAAAGCTAGCTCTGCCTAGACTAGCTGGCAGTCTATATTATGCAGGTATATAATGAGTAAGAACTGTTGCTGCTAGTATTTAGTAACAAACTTGAAAACAAAATAATGGAAACTGACCTCCCATGGTTTAAATGAGGGCTTTCTGGTAACATCTGCAAGGTTATCCACAACTACACCTCTATAATTGGGAAATTACATAATTTAGAGTTTACATTTCATTTAAGAAATAAAACATGTTTTCCGTGCCTTCATAGCCTCGTGAAAACTGAGGCGAATGTTTGGGAGAATTTGAGAGCAGATCAGTGAAAACCTGAAACACACTCGAGGGTGCTTACCTGTCCGAGAATTCTCACAAACTTTGTCGAGGTTTTCAAAAGGCTATGGAGGCAGGGATAACATGTTTTATCGTACTTCATAGCACTATGAAAACACACTTTTTGACCAATCAAAACTCATATATTTTATGATTTTTTTAAATATTTATACAAAATTAACATTTGCAAAGCAAAACAAGTAACAAAATTAATATAATTATTATAATGAATAATATTAAAATTAAGAATGCTGTCATTAGAAGGGACAGACCACACATCTCTGGGATCACTACCCTACTCTTTATGATGTGTATGGGATATTTTAAGTCCCCCAATAGAAGCTTGAGAGTTTGGGCCCACAGTTTTAACAGGGTTACTGCAGTTCAGGTGCCAACAATGCTAATAAATACTTTTGATGGTAAACAAGATCTCACTTCCAAAAGTCTATAAACTTTATAGCCAATTAATGATGACAAAAAAGTTCTCATTAATTGTGTGAGGCAGTCAATGCAATGGAGGTCAAAACGTGAAAGACGCTAACAAACCACTGAAATTGCTTCCAATATGCAGGGAATATATCAATTTTGTATCAAGATTTGACTGCAAGAAAAACTCATTTTCATTCGCATTACTTATATAATCATGCCTATTAAGACCTCAAAAAGAAATTCTAGCTAATTTATGACTTTTTTAAGGCCTTAAATCTGCAAAAAACAAAAGAAGGACTTTTAATGACTTTTAATGACCCATGGGAGTCCTGTTTAACATTCCTTATCTGAGAAGACGTGAAGATGAAGACATGAAGACGTGAATGTGAACCATTTGCAGATGTTAGAGCAAAGGCAGCACCTTCTCCTTATTTATTTTTATTTAAGATACTGAGTTTTAAAATGTCTGTACTTACAAACACTTTATCCCTAACCCTGGGAAGTGTTATGCAAGTTTAGTTCCCTAAAAACTAGAAATGATCCAATGAATTTTTCTCATATACATGAGTAGCCATTATCAATATAACAATAAAAGCTAATTAAAATCATGATTTTAAAAGTATTGTAACTTACAAGTTGTCTCTCAAACAATCTGATGCAAATATTAAATGATCTCTGGTACTTGTGGCTCTGCAAACATGAATAATTATTATAAATTTAAAAGTTATAGAACATTATTTTGGAGACAGATTTTGGATTTATGTTTAGAACTTTCCTACATGCAAGTGTACTAACAACATTAATTTTTAGATCAGAAAAATTTGCAACTTAGTTAAAAATCAAGGAAGCATTGCACTGAAAATTCAGTGGGGAAAACCTACTCTTAATGCCTTAGTGCAGATTGATAGTTTAAACTGAATTTTTATTGTATTATCATTGTAAGTAGTACCTACTTTATTGCGAGATCAAGCACAATACACAACCCTAATATAGACTAGTGAGTAGGTTCAAAGTTTATTGCGAGGAATGTTCTTCCAAAATTACCGAGAGTTCTCTGGCTGTAAGTGATCTTTGAAAGCAGCAATGTGCTTACGTGATGTCTGTCAAACATTAGCATAGAGGTACTTGTGCTGGGATTTTACTGTGATTTGGAAGAAGAGACAGACACACCTCTAAACAGCACGATTTTGCATTGAGCTATACTAAGGCTCATGCACGATTGGATAACATTTACAGACAGTAGAAATGTATGGTGAAAAAATCTAAGCATCTTTTTTACAGCTTTTAGAGTTTCTAATATTAAATTATAATGTTTACATTATTTTATAACTTTCCCGTTGTCGTTATACCATTTGGTATACATACTTTATCAATTAAGTTATGTCAAAGGCATGATGGCAGGACAGTATTACTAATGAAGAGGACAGAAGAAGATGTGGGGTGGAGAACCTTGAATATAGATTAAAGAAAATGAGGTTCAGATGGTTTGGTCATGTAAAATGTAGGGATGAGAATAGCATACTTGGGAGAGTGATAGAGCTGGAGGTGGAAAGTAGAAGGCCAGTAGGTAGGCCAAAGAAGACATGGAGTAAGGTAGTGGAAGAAGACATGGGGAAGTTAAACATCATAGAAGATAATGGCAGAGGATAGAAAACAATGGAGGAAACTCGTATCACCTTGAACCGCAGGAATGGGAAACTAATGACGTATAATGAAAATGATGATGATGATGTATTCATTATGTGTTCACTGTGTCCTTAGTTTAATAAAATCTTTACAGATAATTATATTTTACTCATTTGGAAAATACAATCCCTTCTAGATTCAATAAAATCATTACAGATATATTTTATTCATTTGGAAAATGCAATCCCTTCTAGATTTTTAACATCAATTTTTGGGCCCAGTAGTAACACTCTTCAGCTGGGTACTTGGGATTCTTAAATCAAGGAAGGGAATACAGTAAGTGTGAATCAGGGCCATTCAGGTTCTATTAAATTTATTACTGTATACTGTACATCTATATGGTCAACTGCCTCCCTTTACTGTATCATGCATATAAATTACATTCATCAAGCCCATATTAATTTATTTTCCTAATTTTGGTTACTCCTAGTTAATATAACTAGTTTCCACAGTTCTTATAAATACCATTATATTAACCAAGAATATAACTTTTAAATATTTTGGCAAGTTTGTGACAGAGCTCTAAGATGGCAGGATCAGACAGGATGGATATGGTTTTCTTGTTAGATAGGAAATTGGAGTGCCTTAAGAAAAATACTTGGAGTCAGATGGAAATCATTTAATATATTAAATTTCTTACATAACACAAGAAGCAAAGGTTTTCAGTTTTAATGCATCAATAACCAACTTGGACTTACTCCAGGCTTGCACCTTGTTGTTCTATTTCTCTTGCAATTCTAAAAGCTGTTCGATCTTCAGTGCTCTATTGTAATTAATTCAAGGAGAATGATTTTATCAACTTTAGCCAGTTTAGGTTTAGAATTAACCTTAATCTATTGTATCTACAGAAACAGTTACAGAAACTATATTAGAGAAGAGTTAAAAACTAAGTTATTTATTTTTATTCATTGTTCTTAAAGGGTATATTAACACTTTGCATACAGTAGTTTCTATTATTTTTATAACTATTTAACCACTATGTTTTGACAGTTTGTCTTCTTCAGTTCGTTTGATGTAGATTTAGAAGCAAAATTCAAAAATTGTTCCAACTATTAATTTCTTAATTGATGTTTAGTGAAATTTCCTTATTGTGTACAGTCTATGATGAATAAAATAGAAACTATGCACAGTATTAATATTATATCCTCTAAGAACAAAAAAGCAAAAAAATAGCCACCTGCAAAATAAGGGTTTCAGAAACATTATGTTAACAATAAAATGTTATTAAAAAATATTTTAGGGGAAATACCAACCATCTCTAACCTAAAGCTACACCTTGTATTTCAACCTTAATTTAAATCCATGACAGGCGCATATAAATTTGGTTTCAAAAGAAAGTGATATTGAACCAAAATATTAGCACTAATTTCAACAAATTCTAATAATTGAGTTCATTACTTCAAATATAATTATGTTCTTGTTTTTACAGACAGTATATTCTTTTTTTTCCCTTAAACCAACAACATGTTAGTAAAATAAACCTAATGTACAGGCAGGCAGAGTTAATAAGGAATGATACAAACAAATGAAATAATGCAAGATTACGATTATTTTTTTTACTTATTATCAACCCTTTCAACCTGACCAGTTTAATAGCATCTTAATTCTCCTTACATATTTTATACTATATAAAATGATACATTTGGAAATGAGAACTAAGGATTTCATTGGCTAAAAAAAAAAATTAGGCAAATCTTGAATCAAGCGAGATGGAGATGGAGAGTGGGAGTTGGAGAGATTGCTGTTAGAGTGGGGTAAATCCGGCTACCTTCATTTACGGGGATAAACCCAGATCAAAATTGGATGATGATGAAAAGTGAAATTCTCTCACACTACTTAAGTTAAAAGTATGAGATTGGGTTGGAAGAATTTAACAATATTTTTTATTATGTTATTTAAAATGTTTACGATTTAAAGGGTTAACAATCATGCTTCTTTGATAATCATCAAAGAACAAAACAATAGTTATAATTGCAATGTATACTTACAGCAAATGCAGCATTTCTCAGAAAATGAGTAATTCCAAGATTGTTAGGTGTTTCATATCTACTTCCGGCATCAAAGAACAACCCAACTCTTGCTGCTGGTGAATATGTCTCAAGCGATGCAACTTTTAAGCCATTGTTTAAGGTAGTCACCTTAGAATGTTAATGAAGCAGGTTAACTTCTGGAACTTATCAGAAAGGAAAGTCTAGAGTAATTTTGGGTCATTAGAATATTAATTTTTTAATCCTCAAGGAAAGCAAGACTTTCTGAAACTTCTTCTACAAGATAAATAGCTCACATTCTCAAAGTTTCTGAAACTACAGTAGGCTCAAGTCCTACATTCATTACAGCAAAGTCTACAGTAAATATTGAAAAAAACGGACAACTATTTTCAAAGACATGTTTAGGCATGCTTATGCCATCAACAGTTTAATAGAATGATAAGTGATACGTTTTACAAGTATAAAATGTGACAGGCCATGAGAAAACCAACTCTTTTGAAGCACGAATGTGAACACATTTTTGCACTTTTAAACAAAAGAAAAAACGCACCCTCGTTTGAAAAAACGAACCCTGCGTTCGTGTTCACACCTTGGTGCGTTCGTCTGCGTTCCACTGCGTTCTTTTCGAACGCAGAGGTAAGTTCAAAAAGAACTCATTAACTGCGTTTTTTTCGAACGCAGTAACTGTATTTGAAAAAACTCGGCAGTAGATTCGTCAAAAACTTGGAAATTCTACTCAGTTTAGAATTTGGAAAGAACAGAAAATGTTTACGCTTAGCGTTGATTTCAAATTAAGTACGATGAATTAGGCAAACCCAAAATAGCTAACATAAACAGTCGCTTTTAAATATTTTTTTTAAAGATGATTACAAAAAATCACAAACTTTAAAGTTGTTTTGTGTGTAATGTTTCTTTTTTAGAAAATTGAATTCCACTATAAGTCGAAAGACATTACACGATCAGTTTTAGTGTTAGTGGTTTTTGCTTGTGCTGCCCTGTCACCGGCGACAACAACGTAAGTTTATTGTACTGCATTACTATTTATACTGCACAAACATCACCAGTTTTCTTTGCAGAAAAGCCAGAAATAAAAGATATAAACACTTAAATAATTATTCCTTTTTATTGTGCAAATTGTGCAATGATAAAAATTTTGGAAAAAACGCTGTGTTTCGTGTCAGACAGACGAAGAACTTCAACCAACCTTTCGTGTATTGGTCAAAACTGTACGTTTATCAAGAAAAACATCTAAATCACTAATCACGATTTATTATAAATTATAATTATACTTCTAGTTTATAATAAATTAAACTAAACATCTATTATGCACAAAAAGCAGATTACAAATTTTTGTCAGATCATTAAAAACCTATAATTTTTATACATTTATATACTGTAAAACCTGCTTTCTAAATATGCCCTGTCTTTGTTTCGGAATTCAAGCAAACTTTTTTGAGAATAATCAAATCCATTTCTTTCAGTAGCATTTTCTTACACAAGCTAAACAGTGAATTTTAAGTCATGATGCAGGTCGATATTGAGCCAGTTTAGCACTGGTCACATGCATGGAAGTTTTGTAGGAATCAAGAAATTGAGACAACAGTTTTGTACGATCAAACACTATTTCATTTATGTCATAAAATATATGTCACGAAATATGAGAGTTTGTGAGCATAGATAGAGTGCTCCAGTGGTAGAGTTGTTTTCATTTGTCGCGGCTAAGTATTTTGCTGTAAGTGTGAATGATCCCTTTGCATTAATCTGCGAATTAGTCTTCAGCACAACAAATGCTCAAACTTAAATTATTATACTGTATAGTGTATTCGTTGTTAGTATCTGCATTGTATGAAATGCGGAAGATCTAAAAAGCTAGCAATTATTATGCACGAACAGTCTTTCATTTCTGCATTAGTGCACATATATGCATGTCATTATGCTAATTGTTGTAAATATCAAAAAATATCCAATCAGTTTTCAGAGAAGAAATCTTTTGGTAAGCTAAAAATACTCATGACAGACAAAACAAGTTTGGGACTTTACATTAACTACTTTCGGGGGGTGCACATTGTGACGATATGCTAATATTACGCTAGTAGAAACTCATATATATGTAAACACAGGAATTGACAATACTTAATGTGGCCCAATCAAACATCAAACCAACCATTGTTTGTACTTCTTAAGATATTAGATTTCAATAACAAGTTTTGATCTATAATGTAATTACCCGAATATAATCAGATGAAATAAACCTTGCTTGTATAAGTATAAAAACACAGTTGACCAACAATTCTTACACACATTTTCTGGCTTCCACGATAGTTTTTACAGGCGGCGCATTGCATTTCCTTGTAAAATATTAAACTTAAACTCGCTTTGACATTTGGTGGTATATATGTCAGGGATTAGCTCAGTTTCAGTGAATAATTGTCACTTATAATTTGTCTCCCTCAAACATTCTTTGTATAACTGTATTTACGAATAATTATTGTATAAATTATTTACCTGGTTACCAAGTTTGGTTTTAAGATACCAACCTGAGCAGCTTGTTGTGTTCTGTCAGCAATAGACCCTGGTGGTAAATCCACTAGTGGTTCATTTAATGGCACTGCAACACTGGCAAATAATCTTTTCTGCAGAAATTTAAATCAAAACTTAAGTATTAGTATATATGACAGTTAAAATTTGTCCAAGTTCGATGCATGTTCATAGGTCTCCGTTTGGATAATGCAGGATTTTAAAATCAAGCAGTATATAACACTAAAGCAAACAAACGAGTAATACCAACCGAAGAAGGCAATCGTGAAGCAATAACTTTTGCGGCAGTGGGAATTACTTTTCTTACTGGCAACATACTCGAATCCACCGGTTACTGCATGAAAGACCACTATATGTAGACCATAATAACCTTTGTACTTCAAACAGTAAAAGCCGCTGCAAAATCTATTTGCTGGCGCGCACAATGTTTCTCAATGTTACGCAACACTACGTCACAGTTGATGTTCTATATGTGGCAAATAGGTAATCTGCCGGTCGCCATTTCTACACTTTCTCAAGGTTAGATTTACCTCAACATAAAAGTACGATATATCTTCTGTTTAAAAGTCGTATCATGAACAAGAAGCAAGGACAACGTTCAAGGAAAGATTCTGCAAATTTATGCGTGGTTTGTTGCGAAGAGTACGAGTTTTATGCCATTGGATCGTGCGATCACGCTGTTTGCTTCCGATGCTGTGTTCGCATGCGAGTTCTGGGAAACGAAAAATACTGCCCAGTGTGTCGAACAGACCTAGATAAGGTAAATAGAGGGAGGAAGGAAGAGGAACAAAAATATATTCTTCTATTCTTTATTTTGGGAGTTGTTTTGAAGGAGCGGAATGATAATGGTCAGTTTCAATGACTTTAAGTGACGTGTCTCCAGGTTAATCCTTTACTTTCACTTTCGGTTTCTGTGTAAGACCATAGATAGCTATTTTTTTAATCAGTTATGATGTAATTTTAAAATGGTTCTTAGAGACAATTTACTGTTTAATTGCAAGTTATTAAGTTCGCAGTGCAGCAATATTTACCTGAGAGCAGGTCATGTTCTTGCCACGATGGAAATGCTTCGTCATTAGAAATTAGATATACTTAAAATACTTATTTGATATAGGTTTCAACGAATTCTCTATCTCTCAAAACGTTAGGTTATTCTTGTATTCTTGTAAATTTTTGTGTTTGTTAGATTAGAGATACTGTACTTGGCAAATGAATGGAATTTTTTATAAAGAAGCTGCAAGAAGCATTTGTACCTGTTGTTTCTTTATAAATGGGTTAATTACAATCACACAAAGTAGTAGATGATTGAAGATTCTTCATTTATTCCTCCGTCACATGCTGTAATTCTGAACCCTTGAAACCAAAATGGAGAATTGTCAAGCCCAAAAGGTTTTAAATTGTGTTCCCAAAGGTTTATAGTTGAAGGGTCTAGTGCAAAAACAACATAAGTAACTTTTTATGAAATGCTAAATTCTCCCAAGGGTTATGAAGAGATAATGAGGATAATGTAGGGAGAGATGATAATTTGATCAAAATTCTTTTATGTTATTTTTGTCTAGTACAAAAACAATGTGACTTTGTATGAAATGCTTAATTCTCCCTAAAGTTATGAAGAGATAAGAGGGATAATCTAGTGAGAGTTGAGAATTTCATCAAACATCACTTATGCCGTTTTCGCACTAGACCCTTCAGTTGAGTCAAAGAAAAATACAGTATGTGGCATTATCTACACACAACATAATTCTCCTGATTCTTTTTTAAAATATTTCAATGAATCTCTTGACCGTTATTCTAATCAAAAAAAATGTGTACATAATTGGGGATTTCAATATAGATCTTCTCAAGTCAGAGTCTTGTAACTTTAGTAATTCTTTTTTACTCTCATTGCAAAGTTACCACTTTTTGCCCACCATTGACAAACCAACTCAGGTGCACAGAAACTCTGCAATTTTAATTGATAACATTTTCACCAACAATCCTGAGCAGCATATTCTTAGTGGAAATATAATATCAGATATAAGCGATCATTTTTCACAATTTTGTATAATTTCATTTCCAACTAAAAAGATATTTCAATCTCAAAAAAAAAAACTAGAGATTTTGCAAACTTTTCACAAGCTAATTTTCTAAAAGATCTTTCCGATGTCGATTTTTCCTTGAACGGTGATATTGATCAAATGTTTAGTAGTTTCTACAAAAAGCTCAATAAAATCGTTAATAAACACGCACCCCTTAAAAAATGCTCAAATCGTACTAAGAAACGCCTCTTGAAACCAATGATGGATAACTAAAGGCATTAGACAGTCAATCAAAATCAAAAATAAATTATTTTTGTTGGACGATAGAGATAGATAAAAATTTTATCGAAATAGAATTTTAAACATAACACGCCTTAGCAAAAAGCTATATTTTCACTGTTTCTTAAATGACAACATTAAAAATATCAAAAAGATGTGGCAAGGTATTAACTCAGTTATCAGTAATAACAAGAAAAGTAAGAAATCTCTTTTTACACTTCATAATCCTTCAACAAATACAGACACTTGTGACAAAACAAGAATACCTGGTATTCTTAATAGACACTTTTCGTCAGTTGGCCAAAAACTCGCATCTCTGATTCCAGACTCCAATCACTCTTTTACCAATTACCTTGAACACATTGACCAACAAAAATCTTTTTATTTTATTCCCGTTACAGAACAGGAATTCGAATATGAAATAACAGCAACCCCAAATAATAAGTCTTATGGATTGTACTCTTTCCCAGTTTCGCTTCTTAAATGTGCAAAACACCTAATTAGCAAACCACTTGCCCAAATATTGAACACCTCGGTACAAAGTGGTAAGTATCCATCGAAATTAAAAATGTCTAGAAGGTTATTTCTATCTTCAAATCAGACGACATTTCAGATCCAAATAATTACAGACCCATTTCACTTTTATCAGTGTTCAACCGAATATTTGAAAAATTGATGTATTATCGCCTTATAAAATTTGTTGAGAAGCTTGGCGTACTGGACAGTGCACAATACGGCTTTAGAAGTGGTTCTTCAACTTCTCACGCTATTTTGGATATTCTTAATACAATTCAAACTAACATGGACAAGAAACTTTTCTCCTGCGCCATATTTAGTGATTTAAGAAAAGCATTTGATACGGTCCACCACGACATTTTCGATTACAAAAACTGATATATTTCTATGGGATTAGGGGCCTAATTGGCAGCTGGTTTGAATCTTATCTTTCAAATAGAACTCAATTGACAGTTGTAAATGACTGTATTAGTTAAAAAGAGTACAGTCCTTGTGGTGTCCCTCAAGAATCTGTGCTCGGACCTTTACTTTTTTTGCTGTATGTTAATGATATTGTTAAAGCATCTAATAAATTCAACTTCTTTTTGTTTGCTGATGATACAAATTTATTATATGCACATAAAAATCTTAAACTTCTTGAGACAACAGTCAATGAAGAATTGATTAAAGTATGTGACTGGCTAATTGCAAACAAACTTACTTTGAATATCCAAAAATCAAATTATGTTATTTTTCGACCGTTTCAAAAAAAAAAAAAATTGACCTCAAAAATGCAAGACAAAATTTTTGACAACGCATCAGGAAAGTTTATTGACCTAACAAATAAAGAATATGTTAAATATCTTGGTATCTTGATCGATAGTCACCTCTCTTTGATTACATTAGTACTAAAGTCAGTAAAACTGTTGGACTTCTTGCTAAATTGAGATACTTTATTCCTCAAGACACACTGCTTACTTTATACAAATCACTGATTTACCCTAATTTAAGTTATGGAATCTGTGTATGGGGCCAGGCTTCTAAGTCATTATTAAATAAATTACTGATACTTCAAAAGCGTGCTCTCAGATTTATATTTTTTACTGATGAAAGAGACAGTGCTTTACCGTTATTTATTAAATCTAAGATTCTTCCGCTGAATTTAATGTATTTCCAGTCAATTGCTATTCTGATGCATGATGTCGTCAATGAAAATTGTCCTGAAAATCTATGCAAAATGTTTTCGTCTGTAAGAAATACTCATTCATACTATACTCGCTCTTCAGCTTCAAATAAATTATATATTCAAGCCTCCCGACTAAATGTCTTATTAAATTCTTTTTCTCGACTTGGGGCAAGGTTGTGGAATGCGATTCCTTATTCAACAAGGAATAAAAGAA
>JANCMA020020993.1:0-17077 GCA_024336925.2 Zoanthus solanderi
AAATATTATTACCTGATGGAGATTCCCGTGGATAAATAAAGATTATGATGATGATGACACAAACTAAAATATGAAAGCAGAATAACCTTTATTTTGTTTGCCTACATAGCAAACCAATTAACATTTTTTGACACAAAATAAGACAACTGTCGGTAATAATTGTGTGCTGGAAAAAAAAACAATCTAACAGTTTTATTTTGATAAAAGCACAAAAATACTAATTTTGAAATTTAAATTAAATATCTTCCCTGCATAACGCCACCGGCTGGCGCTTTTCGTTTCTCGAGTCTTAGAACTCCTCGGAAAGACTATATGATACAACCTAGAAAAGAAAGAACACAATATATTTTATAAAGATCAACCGTCTTTAAAACAACTGAAAACAAAAAGAAAACAAAAAACAAAATATATTTGATTTGTTCTCACCTTTGTTGCCTTTTCTGTTTTCATTGCCAAGGACAACAAATCGATGTAAACACCGGGTTGCTTGCGAACGACCTCGCAGCTTTCATCTTTCTCTAAGTTGCATGGACGTTGCTTTTAAGGTATATAGTTTTGTTACCTCCACCAAAAGAACTTTCTCACCTGATCGCTACTTCAAAAAAGTCCGCCATGGCGAAATGGCCAAACAGACAGATGAGTTCGGCCCATTCAAGCCATTTTCCAACTATATCAGAACAACTAAAGCCAGCAAAATTTAACTGAACATACACTGCTTTAAGAATCTGGAAATTTTTGTATTCGATAAACTATGATTTTCCAACTGTCATCCAAAGAATCGCCAAAATTTGATTTCGTGACGCAAAATCACGATTTCGCTTACTCCGACCCTCCCGTCCCGTCTGACACTCCCTTTTAAAAAAAAGCAATCCGATGAAAAAGACAGCTTACAATTGAGATTCGCTTAAAATAACACTGAAGCGTATTATTTGGTCCAATAAATGCAATATTTTTGACATAAATGTAACGCATATGACGCTGTAACAGCCAGAAAATCCGATTTTTAAACCGGCAGTTTAGCAGAAGAAGTATAATAAATCGTATTGCAATAACATTTTTGAGTTTAAACATGTTTAATGAAAACTAACATGTTAGTTTTCATTAAATATGTTTAAACTCAAAAATGTTGTTATTGCAATGCGATTTTTAAACATTGGCATCGTTTTTAAGACTAGACCACTATCTCCTTACCGTGCAAGCATCCCAGTGATCGTCATCAATATTCATTCGGAAATTGTCCACACTAATTCCTTTAGCCAATGACTGATTCTGGAAGAATCTGTCAGGAATGCGTGTACGTAAATCCGGCTCATAAAAGCCCAGGTTGGTCAGCACTTGCTCTGCATCACAATCGAGTGCATTGAGCAGTTCTGAGAAACTGTAGTGAGATAATTAAGCATTAGTTAACTAAAGTCTTAGCTTCCCCTGATTCTTAGTTTAAACCGTAGGGGCCTGTTCACTAAAAGAGAATGGTGACAAGATAAAGGGGTGAGCATTGGTGATTGAAGTGACGAGGTAATATTTAGGGAAGTAATGAGGTAGCGGTGAAGGTAATGGGGGTGGGGGGGGGGGGGGCAGTGATAAAAACGTGATGAGGGCAGTGTTGAGGAGATAGGGGGAGGGAACTGACAAGGGCCAGGGTGAGGGAAGTAACTAGTACATTGTTGTATAAAGTGACAAGAGCAGTGGCCAGGGTTGTGGTGATATTAGTGACAAGGACAGATGTAACGGAAGTGACAAGAGCATTGGTGACGGATGTGATAAGGGCAGTCGTCAGGGATGTGATGACGGCAGTAGCCAGGGAAGCAGGAAAAGCAATTGTGAGTCAAGTGACAAAGGCAGTGGTGAGGGATGTGACAAGAGCGGTTGCAAAAGAAAAGACAAGAGCAGTGGATAACTTACAACTGTAGAAATAATTATTTCCGCAAGCTAGCTGCCTTCTCTCAGCCGTGAGCTTTGAATGACAAAGACACTTTGAAATCGTAACTTCGCTACTTTGGTAAACTTCAACGGTCGTACTGGCCAAGATGCCAGGGATGAATACAAAAGTCAACCCCGTCATCAATTTTGCAAACATTTTTCTAGTCATCAAAGAAGCTCACAGATGAGAGAAGGCAGCTAGATCGCCTAAGCCGTCATTTCAACAGTTGTAAGTTATCATTGTGCGGCCTTGCCGAGGCACATTGCGTTAGGATTCATATTTTTGCAAAAAGATCACCATTATTTGAAGGTGACTGAAGCACATTTAACATACTTTGTGTACCACCTCTTTTCTTAATACTTAATAAACTTTTAAATCTCTAAATTATATCTAGAGGTTGCTAAGAACTATATTAAGAAACACAGTAAGTAAAAATGGATTTTATTTCATCTTTATGAAATTGTACCATACATTATCTTATAACTCTCCTACACACAAACTTAGCATGGGTTACCTGTGTCACGACCATGCACTAAGGTTAAAAACAACATCAATGCAAGTGAAGAACCACAAGCCAGAGTAGAAAGGGTAATCAACAATTAGATCTCAAGAACAAATGGATAATAAACGGATAGTAGAATGGGCCAAGGAGAACATAAGGTTTAAGTGTGTTAGCATCAATCATCTAATTGGACCATGCACTAGAGTTTAAAACAACGTCAATGCAAGTGAAGAACCATAGGCCAGAGTAGAAAGGGTAATCAACAATTAGACCTCAAGAACAAATGGATGACATACTGATAGCAGAATGGGCCATGGAGAACATGAGGTCTAATTGTGCTGGCATCACTCATCTAATTGGACCATGCACTAGAGTTTAAAGCAACGTCAATGCAAGTGAAGAACCATAGGCCAGTGTAGAAAGGGTAATCAACAATTAGACCTCAGAAACAAATGGATGACAAACCGATAGCAGAATGGGCTATGGAGAACATGAGGTATATTTGTGTTGGCATCACTTATCTAGGTGCCACCATGCATAGCCTTGTATTAGAATTGAAAACAACGTAATGCAAGTGAAGAATCATTGGCCAGAATAGAAAAGTAAAAAATTAGACATTAGTAACAAAAGGACAACAAGCCGGTAGTAGAAAGGACTATGGAGAATATGAGGTCTTACTGAGTTGGTATCACTCCTCTAGTTAAGCAAGTTAAAGAATATATATTGAAAATATATGTATTGAGCTAAGAAACGTATTTTCGTTACTAGGATTGAAAATTAGCCTCTTGTGGCGTAGCTGACAAACTGGATGTCTTACTAAATGCTTAATTGGCTAATTTCAAGACCATCTAAAGATCGATTTAATTGACTAATTGATTAAATTAAACAATTCATTAAACGATGAATAGACAAATAGTATGATTGAATAATTGTATGACTAACTGTATGATACGTCAGTTGATTGGCTAATGGATTGATTATGACTGCCACATTAGTTGACTGAGTAACTATACGTCATAAATACGAAGCTGTATCGGTGTTCCAATAGAAACAATTTGGTAATTTTTTTAGTTTTTCAGTGTGGAGGAAGTAAGGAGTGAATGTTTTGGGCTGTAGCCTTTCATCGGAGTGAATGCGAGGGAGATATATAGAGAGGTGAAAATTAGCCAGGTCAGGTCAGGTTTGCTTATTCTTCCTGCTACTCGTAAAATGTAATCCAGAAATACCTGCTGCATTAGAGCTGGTGGGGATCTTCAGTCGTAGAAGCCAGCCCGCCTAGGGGAAAAAACCCTGATCAAAAACCTCCACTGCCTTGTGGTAAACCTAGCAAAGGAAAGGCTTCTGGAGTAAACCCTGAGGAAAAATCAGCCTACAATCCCTGTAAGTGGTGGCACAACGAAATTGCATTTTCTTGCCACTGGAAAACCTTAAAAGTCGAGAAAATAGAAGAAAGGCCCTCAGTCCCCGGTAGCCTTTCAATGGGCAGCGGGTGCTAAGTATCTCCAGGTCTAGACAAAATACGGTTAGGAAGAATCTAATAAAACTGGCAACAGTGAATATAGGTGCCTTGGAAGGAGTAGGGAAGTAGAGGATATGTTTGAATGAAAAATGTTAGATATAGGATGTCTACAAGAAGTTAGGTACAGGGGTCAAGGAACCAAAGTATATGGAGGTGAGAAAAAGTACAAGTTTTGGTGGAGTGGACAACCTTGACCATAGATTAAGGAACCTATCAAATAACATACATGATGTCCCTCAGGAGGATCTTTTGATGGTGGCAGGTGATTACTGATATGAACTGTCACATCCGATCAACACGTGAGGATGTGATGGTATGTTTCTGTTTTGGAGTGACAAACCAAAAAGGGAAAAACATGCAAGGACTGAAGAACATAACCTGGAAGTTATGAACTCATATTACAGAAAAAGACGGGAGCATCTCATCGCATACAAGAATGGGGGTAGTAAAAGTCAGACAGACAATCTGTTGTGTAGAAGACACAAAGAATTGAAAATAAAAAACTTCAAGGTAATACCAAGAGAGGTGGTGATTGTTGATTATGCTAGTTTGACAAATGCATTGTTCAATTTCACAACAGAAGTCTCTGGAGAGACAACAGGGAGAAGACAGAGAGATACAGAAACGTGGTGGTGAAATCAGGAAGTACAGCTAGCAGTTAGGAAAAAGAAATTAGCATTTAAGAGGTGGCAAAATGAAGAAACCGAGGAAGCACATAAGCATTGGATAGAAAAATAGGCAGGAAAAAAGAACGGTAGCAATTGCTAAGGATAGAGCCTCGAAGGACTGGAGTGAATCTCTTCAGTCAAATGAAGGAAGAGCAAAGAATGATATTCAAGATAGCAAAGCAGATGAGAAAACAGAGGAAGGATATTGTAGGATCGAAATATGTAAGGGATGAGAATGGAATCTTAAAGTGAAAGAAGAGGAAGTTATGGAAAGGTAAAGAAGTTATTTTTCATCTTTTCTAAACGAGACAAGCAAGTACCAACTAGAGAAGATAAAGTGGATGAGCCGATATGGGGAGTGACTGGACAGATGGTGGAGCAAGCAAGAAGAGCAGGAATGTAAGCAAGGAACGGGGGCCATCTGGGGTCACATGCGGCCTTATAAAGTCTGCAGGAGCAACTGGAGGGAAAAAACTCTTTCAAGTTTGTGAATCCATTGAAGGTAAGGTTCCAGAGCAGTGGGATAATACCGGTATATAAAGCTAAGGTAAATGTACTAGTGGTGGACAAACACAGAGGCGTGAGACTTATCGAACAGAATATGAAGGTGTATGAGAAAACCTTAGAGTAGAGGCTTAGAGATATTGTAAAGATTCACGAGAAACAGTTTGGATTCCAACCGGATAAGCCAACTGTAGATGCAATTTTTGTATTACGACAGTTGCAGGAAAAGTTTGAAGCAGCGAAGAAAGATCTTTTCCTTGTCTTTGTTCATTTAGAGATGGCTTACGGAAGCAATTCGATGGGTTTTGAGAAGCCAAAAAGCGCCCGAGTGTCTCATAGCACTTGTTACGGCTTTATATAGCAATGCAAGGTCAAGGCTCAGGACTCTAGCAGGTACTTTAAATAAGTTTGGGATAGGAGTGGGAGTTCATCAAGGGTCAGTACTGAGTCCCTGCTATTTGTGGCGGTAATACATGAGGCAACCAGAGCAGCAACATGTGAAGGATTATAGCACTTGTCGTACACCGATGATGAGAATAGAATTCTTTGGAGTGCAAGGTGGAAGGTAGAAGGCCAGTTGGTAGGCCAAAGAAAACCTGGAGTAAAATAGTGGAAGAAGGTATGACGACATCACGGAAGATATGGCAGACGATAGACAACAGTGGAGGCAACTCATATCACATCCAACCACAGGAGTGGGAAACTAGGGACGTAATCGAAGATGATGATGATGATGATGGTGATGATGATGATGATGGTGATGATGATGATGATGATGATGATGATGATGATGATGATGACGATGATGATATTCCAATCGCACAGTTGAATCTCAGTCTACTTTGTAAGTAAGATGTGTGGTGGAGAGAAAAGACACTAACCCATGTAGTGAACGAGTAATGGAAGCCCTCTCAAAGAGCATGCAATTAAAAGGAGGCCTAACAACGTTGCGATTATCTTCATTAGTGGAAGCAGCATAAAAAGTATAATAATTCTGAAACACGATGTCTGATACAAACTTACTCCAGAAATAGTAACTGAAAATGAAGTTGTCGAGTTGTTACGTTGTGAGCATGAATATTCACCCATATTCAACCGATCATGTAATACTAATAGAAGCAAGAAGATCAAACCTTATAGTTCTTGAGAAGAAAATAAATTCATGGATAATAGTTGATGTAGGTGTACCAGGAAATATTAGAGTAGATAAAAAAGGACAGGATAAAATTGAAAAATACCAAAATTTGAAACAGGAAATTGCACGAATTTGAAAGTTGAAAAAAGCTAGCTACTGAGAAAACTCCTGTTGTAGTCGCATGATTTTCGTTTGAAGCCGAAGGCTGGACGTTTCGTTCGATCGTTTAACTGCAGTAAATTCATATCAGCAATCTAGAG
This sequence comes from Zoanthus solanderi, assembly GCA_024336925.2. NCBI lineage: Eukaryota > Metazoa > Cnidaria > Anthozoa > Zoantharia > Zoanthidae > Zoanthus > Zoanthus solanderi. The sequence continues at coordinate 6,510 of JANCMA020020993.1, forward strand.
AGTGTTTTCATTAATTAATATGCAAAGTTTCATTTACTGTATGCAAAATCCGCGAGTGCGATTGGTCAAAATCGATCACGACCTTTCAATGCATCTATCGACATAGCCACAAGCCTGGCGTAAACTAGTTTACACTATTGTGTTTGACCCATGGCTTGAAAATGGCCCAGTCTAAATTCAAACCACTAAATATATGCATGAGTCAAATTTTGAGTTTTCACTCCAACGAAAATTGTCATTTCTCAGAGTATACACTCAAGTGATTTTGCGAGCTTTTTTGCAACACTGTAACGAAACACGTCCGAAAACTTTCGCGCCTTCGAACAAGTTTGAAATTTGGGTTTCTCGTATACAACCACAGTACTTTGTGATATTTGTGTTTGGTTAACTGTTTGATTTTTTAAAATGGAATTAAATGGAATCCTTTGTTTTGTGGTGGTGAACACAGAAAGCAAAATTATGCACTTCCCTGACTTTTTTTTTGACAAGATGGCGATGATTACCTAATCGAGAAACCTGTCTCGCCGACGTGTGAAAACACACTTCTAATTGTTCATTAAATCATTGAACTTACTTCCCGAAGAGCTACTGAGTAATTCTAAACCAAGGTAAGTTAATTATTTTTTACGGTTCAGATTTTGAGAAATTTAATTAAATGCTTAGCTATTTACTCCTGAAAATTTTCTGTTCGCGTTAATTTTTAAAAGTTATATTTTTTCATCTTTCTTTATGTACAGCTTTTTTGTGATTTTTGAGTACTTCTCTTTGAACTGCGCCATTTAGATTATGTACTTACATATTCTAAAGATTCTTATTTGTTCAAACTGTTGCTTTAGTTTCGTGAAGTCATGTATCGCGCTTACAATGCAGTGAACTAAGAATGCATATTAAAACGGAGAGAGACTTTCAGTTCGTGTTTTGTTTACAAACACACGCACTTGCTGGCCACACAATGAACTCAAAATTGCTAATTCATAATGTACTTGGCTTCGTCTCGTGCATTAGTAAAATTTCTCGTTGATTGTGTGGCCGCCGCGCGTGTGTGTATTTGTGAACAATTTACTAACATCAGTCTCTAACCCTTAACTATTAAAAGAGAAAGTTATCAAAATTTTATAAAAACTGAATAAGGATCTAAAAGTTCGAAAAAAGTTTAGTTAAAACCTTGCGCGCTTTATTCTGACAGATTAGGATTTTCGTCTAACTTATCATGCTATCATGACCCTGTATAAAAAACATAGGTTAAATTGGATTAACCAAAAGGCAGCACGGACTTTTTAAAAGTCTTACAATATACCTTTGTTTTTGGTCTTCGTGCGTACTATTTGGAAGATGCTATACTTGCGCAGTCCCCACAGGTCATGGGGCATACATTGTGCATTATTCCATAGCTAATGCTTGTTTCCAGAGTACAGATTTCTTTGAATTTTCGGCACAGGTGTGGAAATCTGTCTTTGCATTCTGTCAAAAAAAACAAAAAAATAAAAAAACAAACACTTCAATCAATTGACATGAAACTTGGTGTATGTAAGTGTCCAGTATACTTCCAATTAAGTATAGTGGCGTGGCACCTCATGGGTTCCCATGGCAACTGTAGCATTTAAATGACGTTTCCAAGTGTAAAAATGGTATTCCTCAACGATATTCATCCAATCGATAGAAAATCGATATAAGAACTTTGCACTTGTAATTAGTGTCCAATTATCTTTCAATTAATTAAAGTCACGTGATCTTTAATTGGTTTCCATCAACCACAGCAAGGAAAGGGGGTGGTCGGCAAAACTGTTGACACCCAAATGTTGCAAACGGTTACGAATAATGACATTTCATTCGGCAAGGTAGTTGCACATGATCAACCACCTCATCTGGTAATCAATACAATTAATCATGTTGCTATAGTTACCACTTCGTAAAATCCAAAATGGCAGCCATCAGCCCAAGTTTTGGATTTTTTTTTCAAAAAATTTCATAAACAACTGAAAATAATTACGAACGTGAATTTTGAAAGAAAAACTACTAAATTTCTAACATAGACAAAAAATAATTGAGTTCCAGTCATTTTTTCAGGCACAGCACACATTTTAAAAGCAAATGTCAAGTTTCGTATTTTCCTGTGATGACATCAGCAGCTATGACGTCATTTAAATAGGTTCAATAAATGTGTAATTAATCAAAGAACAGTTATGCGGAAGCTTTTGACAATCGGTAAAATAACACATTTTTTTATCCTCAAAATGACCCCTTCACCCCCCCCTCTCTCCCCATGCCTTCTTGGTTAATGTACCAGTCTCTTGAAAGTTTGTTTTGCAAATTAAATCAAGAGGCTGACGTTTCAAGTGTTAGCCCCTTCATCAAAATAATTGAATTCGAAACGTCAGCTTTGTGCTGTCCCTACGACGATGATCAACCTTCTCAACCTAGAGCTGATTAAACCACGTGCTGCTAGTCAGTTTACTCTGACGAAGTTCTAACGCTCAAAACATCGGCTTTGTACTTTCCCTATGGCGATGATCAAACATTTCAGTCTAGAGTTGATTAAACCACGTGCTGCTATTGTATCACTCTGACGAAGTTCTAATGCTCAAAACATCGGCTTTGTACTTTCCCTATGGCGATGATCAAACTTTTCAATCTATAGTTGATTAAACCACGTGCTGCTAGTGTATTACTCTGACGAAGTTCTAACGCTCAAAATATCAGCTTTGTGCTTTCCTGTGGTGATAATGAAACTTTTCAACCAAGAGCTGATTAACTACGTGCTGCTATAAGTAAAGGAATTGCCTGTGGTAAGGGGCTGTTTAACATTTATGTCATCAAGTTTTAGGCCTTTTTCAACACTGCCTTATCTTTTTCATCACTGGTGTCATCAGCAAGCCTATCCCAATACTAGTTACGTAATCATGACCTAACCCCTCCCCCCTTAACCAAAGCAAAACCTTGATGAGGAATTTGTGCCTCAGAAAAAAATCTTTCCTTTATTGATGACATAATTTTTACCAATAACCCCATCCCCCTAAGTAATCAACTGTCATCCGATCAAGTATTCCCCCTCCCGTTCCCCCTCGTTAAAGCCGTAATTGTTGAACAGCCACTAACGAGGGAAAAACAGTAAATTTACCCTGGAAAAGTTTCGTTTTCAGGTATTAAAATCCTTGAGTTACGTAAATAAGCGTGACAATCATTCATAACGTCAAACTATTGCCGATAATTTTGAGTTCTTACCGGGACAATTTCGACCATCTGCAAACCATTTCGGTGTTTGTCGGTCCCAACAACAGCCGTACCTTGTTCGAGCACACCTCGGTTGTGATGGTTGACCTGTACAATACACAAAGCAATACAACAAACAGAGTAGCGAGTTCGAAATACTATTATTCGACGATGGTTTAATTGTTGAGGATTGCAAAATGCACAAAAGAATACAACTATAACGCAGTCTCAATTTTGGTAGTGAATAGATTGTGATCATGTTGTTTTTTTAAATGTTTTAAGCTAGTTTATAGGAAATGAATGATTTTTTTTTCTTTTTAAAAAGCATGCACCTGCAAAACGGCACACACTCGTAAGAATCCTCGCTTAGAAGGAGATGAGTTAAAAAGAAAGAAGAAGAAGAAGAAGAAGAAGAAGAAGAAGAAGAAGTAGAAGAAGAAGAAGAAAAAGAAGAAGAGAGTGAAATGCACAATGCTCTGTTCTAGCTTTGAAATATATAAAGTTACAGTATGGCATTCTAACTAATTAATGTAGAATATGTTATGGTGTATGAGACGAAACAGTATGATGTATGATACCACTCGGTAATACATGATGTGATATGCTTTTGAGAATCATGAACAAAGTGAGTTTTAAAATTTTTGTATAATGAAAGTGGCAAGGTATATTTAAAATGACGTATTCTTACATTAATTACTGTAATTTATACATAAACATAGGTGTATACGATAAACTAAAAAAACTATCATCTTACATAACTAAATCTTAAGTCAATCAATTATAAACTTGGTGAGAGGGTTATAGAACCAATCACTTAACGGAGTTAAAATAAATGTGCGTAACTTCCTAGTGTTATTGGTTAGTCGAGGAGTAACAAGGAGCTGGGGGGACCTAGGGTCAAGTGCTTCAGCCAGTAACGTTTTGCCAAATTTGCTATTAAAAACTCTCAATAAAAATTAACTGATGCAACTTGAAAGGGTTGAGCTTCTACTAAACCTATCACATTTTACCTTTTATAAGTTCAAGTCTATTTTTTTACAATTATCATTTTTAAATACATTTTTAGCTATTATAAGAGCTCAAACTTTTAAACTGATTTTGAGTGGGAACATGCCGCAGGACACCCCTACAAAATCGTGGCTGCGGCGCTCTGGATTGTCACTCGACAATCTTAAACTTACTCCGCGGTTCCTGAATAACTGGGCGAACTACATGTGGTCAGCGGATGTCCAGCAGGAAATATGTTAGCGGAAGGTATCTCCTGTTCTTACTTAAGCTCCTCTTTAAGATATATAAGAAAGTTTGATAGACACTTGTTCATGTGGACGTAATGTCCTCTCGTCCAATAAGGGTACGAGAAAAATTGACTTTGATTGTTGGTATATAACGATATTTTAATACCAACAATCAAAGTCCATTTTTCTCGTACCCTATTAAAAACAAAAATGTCATTTTCCTTTTGTCTTTAACCTAACTTAATCAATTCTAACAATAAAGAGAGCTCATTCAGTATTCTCTCTACTTGGTTTAAGACAAGATAGAGTGAAGTGAACTTACACAAGCTGCACGTCTTTCTACACTTGTCCCGGAACTCTTGCGGTGGGAACGATTTCACACCCTCATAACACATGTAATCTCTCCCGTAAAGTATCTTGGGTAATCGGCATTTAGGGTCATCTTTGCATTCGGCTGAAATCGTTTCAGCAAAAAGGGATTAAAAAATCTTGAGTTTTATTTTTTGATGACAATGGCAATGAAAAAGCAGAATCCATTCTAGCTGTTCATATTACATAAATTATGAAATGCCAACGGTTAAACGCTAAAACACTCTTAATATCAATGAAAATGCTTGGATGTTAAAATGCTAAATACGATTAAAAATTGACAACTTAAAGACGTCTTAACCAAGTCAAAAACATTTTCTAAACCAAATGCGATTACAAATGTATAATTAGAAAAATTGCCCGAGTTTCAACTCGTTTATACATAGAATCTCTCGCTGAAAAAGGTCTCTGGAGTTGCGCAGTACTGAAGCTCGTTGAGGTTGCCACATTATATATAAGATATGTATCCTGGCAACGTGTGGTATATAGACATGTACAGCTTAAGCACAGGAACATTTCTTCACGATAGGGGTCTATTTTCCTTGAGTAGAATGGATCGAGAACGATATTTTTGGCGCGAATTTTTTACTTAAACAGCGCGCGTACGCGTATCACAATGACGAACGCACGCCGGGTAAAAAGGTGCGAAAACTGACTTTGAAGAGCTCAGTCGTAAACAAACTTTGAATTGAAAAATTGGTTACACGTACGGCAAGAACCTGGAGCAAAAGTCAGTGTTAAAGTAAAAAAAAACTTTGCAGTTCTGAAAGACAAAAAGCAGCTTGTAGGCCTCCGTGACAATCACCACTACCGCATGACGTGAATCAGTTGCGCGACATCTGCTGAGAGTTTAGTTCCGGTTGGCCTCCGTGACAACAAGAAAAACGTCTGGTGCTTAAGCTCTCTAATGATTACTATGTAACCATGGCAACAAATCAGTATTTTTCTAATAAAACGGAAGCTCGGCTAAGCCGAAGGGCTACTTTATTTCATTTCTTTTTCTACTTCCAGATTTCGTACTATCATAAAAACATTGTAACCTGGCCGAGTCGCCGTATGTAAATAAAAACAGATATCAAGGTGCAATTTTATTGGAGTAGAAACGATAGCGTGGAGTGTAGTGTTGTGGAGATTGAGTAGAGCAGTTCACCCTATGTACATACATACATAAACTTAATTTTATCCCGAATTTAAGGGTAGCTATAAAAGCTAATTTTTCCTAGAGAAAAGTAACGAGAGAAATTTACAGAATATAAAATGACTAACAAACTACGATTCTATCATCACTACGCGCGGCCAAATAAAGAACTACCATCTCCAAATAGTTCCTTTTCGCAGGCAAAATGGAAAACGTGCGGTCTTCAAATGCATTTGCCGCCCTTAAACTGATTGGCAGGGGTGGTGGTGTGATGCCCCGTTCAACCAATAAGATCACGAGGATACCATTTCAGTGCCGGTTTCTGGGGGGTATTTTTTGTGGGCCCGTTGTCGCTTCGCTTTCACAATATTAAAGCAAAGCTACTTTTTCATTTGTACAGTTTTCTTATCATTCTTTTGACCTGTCAGGTTTTTGAAAATTAACTTTTTTGTTTTCGAACATATTAAAATACTCTTCGGTTTTTGTCTCGATAAATAGTGACTGAAGTATTCTTTGCTTCACATCTATTCAGGTACTCGCAGATTGTTACAAAAGACGTTAAATATTTTGGACGATTAGGCTTTGTGTAGTGATAATAATGATAATGGCATGACTCGCTACGCTTGGGCGCAAATGATGCTACCCGGCCACAAATAAACTATATACTCTCCAGAAGTCACGTAATTGTCCTATTGGCGTATTCAAACAATTTAAACCGTTACATTGAATATATATATATATATATACATTTGCTTTAATATTCAACGTGATACGCTGAGAGCGAAACCAGCGGAACAACTGCACATACACAGAGAATATTACACGGTGATGCAAAGATGAACTGTATTATTTCGAGTAGTGACTGAAACAACTTTTTACGAGCGAGCACAGCGAGAGAGTAAAATGTTGTATTTAACACGAGAAAATAAAATTCATATCAGTTCAAGCCAACGTGTTATGTTCATTTTATTATATGGACAACCTGATGAGCCGCCATACTTTTGCAGAAACAAGCGACAAAAAACTGGCGGGAATTTTTTTAGGACGCGCGAGTACATCCGGGACACTAGGACATCACTTTTTCATATCTTCATTCAAACGAGTGTTTTAGTTGTAGGTAAAACACCATTATTTATAAAATAAAATATGTTTGAACAACATTACATTTGAACCAAAATGCAGTTCGGTGCACTTCAATATTCCCAATGAGTGTTGGTTGTCTCTCAATATGGCCTAACGTTGAACAGTTCAAACTTTTGAATATTTTCAGTATTGGAAATTTTTCTTGAACCAAAACAAATTCAGAATTTCCTGCTCCGAGAATCACATTAGCAAAAATAGTTGTCGTTTCAAGCACCCTATTCATATATTATGACCGCTTCCGTTAACGATTTGCTTATAAGAACGGCATAATTAAAAGATTGGATTGTAAGGATTTCATATTCTGCGACAATATACTTGAGAAAAAAAAGATACAGTAGGACCGAGTCCCTTTCCCAGTGCTTTCACTCACAACGGAAGAGTCGATTAAAACCCCAAGAATTCTGAAGAGGATGGTAAGTATTGAAATAATATCAGTTAAGTGGATTTCTTTTGGATGATACGATTCAGAATGGCTTATTTTGTGTTTTTCATTAATAACATAAAAATATTAACTCTCTAACAAAGTTTATTCAGCTATACTAAAACATCTTATGATAACAGCTTCATATTCCCAGAATGTTATCAAAAGCACACGGTTATGTTTCACTAATTTAAATTAGTTACACACTTTTGAACAGCAAAAAAATCTATGAAAATTTGTTATACTTATAAAAGTTTGGTCGATAAGACCCAATAGCAATGAGATAGCGCAAAAAAGAAAAGAAAAGATTTATGTAGTCAATATTACGTTTTTCGTTTTTCATCACAGAAACTAGCTAATATTTCTGAAAGACATTACTCAATAGTTGAAAAACTTTCAAAAACCGAAACTGGCAACTTGTATCAGTCTAAAGCCGGGAAATATTTCTAAATTCTTGTTATTCAAAACTGGTTACTATTTGATAATTTTGTAGAAATGTTAAGTTTGAAGCAAGCATATTCTTTTAGCTTTTGTTATTTCTAATGATTATTTAACTGTTTAGAGAATTAATTACCTGTAGTGCTCACAAGCAGATGTGAGAAAACAAGCAGTAGCAGAATAGACTTGAAAACTTCCCGATTACACATGTTGGGAATGAAGTTTGATCCAAAATTTAGAAGTAATGTCATTTACCAACAAATAACGTGTTATCGTGTGTGAGAATTTCGTGTTTACCAGCTAGCGGAAATCACTGGTGTTTTAATGTCGCCTCACCATAACGAGGCCTTATAACTATTTTTAACACTCTGTAACCAGAAAAAATATATATTCCATTGTCATCCGGAAAACAAAAAGCTGCCTAGTGTGGGTGTCCGGATTAGGTACAAGGCACGAATTATTAGTAACAGTATCGGTTGTTGAATCACGTTTCTAAATTAGTTGGTCACAAGCACCTTGAACCCGATTTCATTAGAATTAGTCATTTAAAGTTAAATCAGTAATTTATTGGCAAAGCTATATGTACCATCTTATTAATCTATTCACCATCAAAAACTCCCAACTATATTTTAAACCCCTTTTTCAAAATTTCTATTCAACAAGACATCACAGAGTTATTTAAGAAAGCACAATATTTTAACATTTTTCATCAGTACAAGAGCAAATATCATTTGCCGTTGGTTTTAATAATAGCTGCAATATCCTTTGAATAATGAGAATAAGCTGTATGTGGATGATCTATAGTAAAATATTATGTGGGTGGCAAAACGCAGAACGTAAAAGATAACAGTGTTGTTTCTTTAATTTATTCTGAAATACCGTATGAAGGGCCTATGACTAACGCCCTTTGTTGTTTAAAATACTGTAATAATCTGATTTTTTCTCAACACGTTTTGGCTATTGTTATCTTACGCCTTTAAGTGCCAGATTGTCCTAACAGAATTAGAATAACTTTGAATGGAGTTACTAAGTCGTGCAATGCAACGAGTATATTGCGTGCTGACCAAATTTTTATTTTTATTTTCTTAAAAGATTATAAGTTGCGAAAAAGCAGACTACGGTTGAATTTGACACTACACTATATACCATTTAAGAAATTGATAAAGATTGTTCTCTTTTCGAAATTTCGCATTGGCTGGCTCACGATCGCAAGATAACTTTTATAAGATAAAATGAAGTTGATTTTAGGATTGGCACATCTTGGTGACATATGGTGTTTAAAGTTATTTGTGGTTTGAATAAAACAAGGCATGTGTTCTGCAAATTAAAGTTTTTTATTGCTAGAACGATTTATGCAACTCTCCTTTTCACGCTTATTTTAACGGCATGAAAATAAAACAGTCAGCCATTCTGGGATCACGAAATATGTTTTAAAAGTAAAAGCACTAATCCTATTTTCCTGGTACACTTACGAGCAGACTAATTTTTTTCAAGCAAGCTTGCAGATCAACAAAAATTGCACGGCAATAAGATTCCGAAATGCAAAACGTACGCATCAAAGAATTATGAAGAAAAAAATACTCATAGTGCAACGGATTTTCTCAACTTTTATTGGTTAAAAGTCTCTTTCTGTAAAAAAAATATATTGTTGCTTCAACTAGCAAGAAGCACAAGAGAAAATTACGCTGAGAAACAAATCTGAATTTGCTCGAGCCCAAGGGCAGGTTTCAGCGGATATTATAAATATTATTACCGTTACCATGGTGACACACACTGACGGACTTCGGCCACACCATGGAACTGAACGCCATCTATCACGATTTCTCGTTATTTGCATAACGGGTAAAAGTAAGAGTTTCCCTGATTGTTCTTCTCACACCATCCATGTATTTCTCTCTCTGTCTCAGTCCCCTCGCTCCTTTTCCCAACACTATGCTATTTAGTTACAACCATATTTTTCCCTTCATCTCTTCTCATAAGGTGTCCCTTCTCCTCAAAACGTTAACTATCTCCCTCCCACTATTTACCTCTTCCAGTGCATCTGCATTCGTCTTCTCCGTCTATGGAACCCTCGTCATTCTCCTCCAGCACCACATTTCCGCTGCCTCCAAATTTCCCTGCACCTTCTTGTTCAACGTCCACGCCTCCCCCACCCTCCTCTCTCTCGTACGGCATATGCATCGTTGACCATAAGTATGTCTTAATCAGTCGATCTCTTCCTTATATCAATAGATATACTGGCTCTTACACGTCAAAACTGATGTTTCAGGACCAGCTAGGCGAATATTCAGCAACGACTGAACGCCGGCCTTCAGCGTGTTCTCTTAAGGAGGCATTACGGTTAAACGGCACTTTTTGACGGCATTTAGCGTTACTTTTGGTAAAACGTCAGTTTGAAATTCAAATCAAACTTGCGCTTTGTTGACTTTTTTGTTTGCCTTTTCATAGTTAAAGCTAACAAGCACAATCTTTAGGAACCAAGTGGCACATGGAGCTGGCGCTTATCCGGCTCCGGTTTCTGTGTTAACCCTTTCAGCGCCAGTTGTATTTTTAAATTCTCCCAACCTGAGCCCATACTTTTCATTGAACAAATTTGAGAGAATTTGACTTTTAA
>JANCMA020021083.1:0-17072 GCA_024336925.2 Zoanthus solanderi
ATATCCTCCGATATACCAGCCACCGGAAGGGGTTTATTTACTTTCAGACAATGTATTAACCGCGGACATTATATCCTATGATATACCAGCCACCGGAAGGGGTTTATTTACTTTCAGACAATGTATTAGCCGCGGACATTATATCCTCCGATTTACCAGCCACCGGAAGGGGTTTATTTACTAAACATCAACAACCTACCACCCACCCCATCCTCCCCTTCCACAATGTAAGTTGCTGTACAAAAATTAAAAACCAACCATTAACACAACCATTATATTTAACTTATAAAATAGTAATTATAACGTAAACTTACCTAAAACAAGATTATATAATAACTGAACATAAAAATAGTAACAAAATTATGATTGTTCGAAACCGTTCCCTGGGATTATATATTTGATTTTTTGCAGGATAATCTTAATGAAAGTTTTTTGTGTTTGAAAACCGGTTGCGCTTTTCTCCGTAAGTAGCATAATTTTCCAGCAGCAGACGTATGTAGCCGCTTGGTACCTATTTTTGTTCGCGGTACTAGTCATGAAGTTGTAATTGATTTAAACACTTATGGCTAAAATGAAACAAACACAGGTTTTCACATTCAAAAGCAAACACACTCAAAGCTAGTAATTGCACATGGGCTGCCTGTGAGTAGCATAAACAAGGTCCGATTCATTTTAGTATGTTTAAAATTATTCAAGGTTCAAGGACAAAATGTTGGAAAGAAAAGCGAACTATACGCGACAAATACGCGACAAATACGCGACACATTTGTCTTCCATCTTTGGATTTCGAGATTTAAGCTTGGCATAGGCCTTATTACATTCAGTTTACCGGTAACAACACGAAATATTTTCGTGTATTTTTAAGCGCTCTTTCGTGAATTCTAACACTTTGAAGGCTTCGAATTTAAAATTTAAAAATCAGGCACTTTCAGAGACTATCTAGGATCTGTGCGAACCTTGTTTCTTGGATATAAAGGTATATTTTGTTGAAATTATACAATCAGGTGACTATCTTTATTTCCTCCGCAAAGAAAGAAATAGATTTAGATTTATGATAAGTGTAAGTAAGGCGAAAGGAATGTGAGGCCTAGAATTCAATCCGTTTCCTTTCCTTGCCATCCCTCTCATCTCGGATAGCCAGAATATATAACTCAAAAAAAAAATTAAATACGTTGTCTACTTAACATTATTCCCAAATGGAAACCATTTTCACCATGAAACATTGTAATAAAAACTCTGAAACTCCAAGATATATAAGGGTTAGACTGATACGAGTGTTTTGTTTACAAACATACTCATCAGCGGCGAAGGGAATACAATGCAGGAAAGCTGAGTGCGAAACGTTGTGCAGTATTTCGAGTTCATTGTGTAGATAGAATGTGCGTACATATTTTCGCTTCGTGTATTTCCCACATCAGAACAAAACGATTTCGGTATTCAGTAAATTTAACAAAGGGTTGAGTTTCATTTTAAAAACCCAAACAATAAAAACGTACAAAAACGTCGCAAAGCTCTTCGGTTGTACACAAAATCCTAGCCTCCAAACTTATTTGAAAGGCGTGAGATTTTTGACGTGTATCGAAGCGATGGAAGAAAAGGCCAGTCAATTCACTTAAGTGTATACTCTATTTTTTTTTAAAAAAAAATTCTCAATTCACTATGGTGTAATTTAACTACTTGTAAAACTGTGAGTGTATACTCTGATAATAGTAACTTTCGCAGGCTAGACTTTAGAATACCCCAACACTGTCGTTAATGACATGGTGATTTATTCTGCGCATTCGTTGTTCTCTAAAGACAAATGCGTAGAATTATATTAACGACAGTGTCGGGGTATTCTAAAGTTGCTCCCTTTCGCAAGTGTAAAAGCTCAAGCAATTCATTTTGACTCATGTATTCAATAGTTTTACGTGCGTTAAACACCATGTGTGAACAAATTATTATCAAGATTGTGAAGTTGTCGACAAATACATCGACATCACGTGATCGATTGTAACCAATTGCACGCGCGAATTTTGTACAGTGAACGAAGGTTGCATATTGATGAAATTTAAAGATTACTTATGTAGGATAAAACAATAGTATTGGATTTCAAAAGATAAACTGCAGATGACTAAGAAAAACAAAAATTTTACAAAATAGATAGAATATATTTTACTCTTTATATTGAGAATGATGTAATATCGAAATTACACACAAGTAAAGTTTTAAATAAATATTGCTCAAAATATTATACCTACCTGTTGGCTAAATCAGTTCTGTTGATCGCTGGTAAATCTTTTGCATTTTTTGCTTTGGCATTTTGTTTTCTTGCCAAAAGCAGTGCGCGGCAAACCCTGCAAACAAGAGCGCAAGACATCAACATAAAAAAGCTTTGCCTCGATAAGCAACACTCTTAAGTCATTAGGGCATAATTGCCTCACTGGGGCGTACTTATTTACGCATGTAATTTCATTGCGTATATTATTATAGAAATTCACTTTGAACTCTAGACACCACATCGTAGGATTTCCAGATTTCATTACCATAGATGATAACGGATTGTATAAACTTCGATTCTGTGTTACATTTCCTTGGATCCTAGATTGCCTTCACTTTGAGCTCTAGACTCCATTTTGTAGTATTTCCAGATTTCATTACCATAGATTCAGGTTTCTATAAACTTTTGATTCTATATCATATCATAAACTTTTAATCTATAAACTTTGATTTTATATTATATTCCCTTTGATTTTATAATATATCCCCCTTGATTCTATATTATATTCCCCTGGATTCTAGATTCCCTTACTTTGAGTTCCAGACATCATTTCGTAGGATTTCCAGATTTCATTACTATAGATTCCAGAATCTATAAACTTCGATTCTATATTATATTCCTTTGGATTCTAGACTTCTTTACTTTGAGCTCCATACACCCCTTTGACGCATTGGATTTACCTTGGATTCACCTTGGATTCCGGATTTAAAGAGCCAATTTTTTAATACAGTTTTTGCTTTCCAGATTGTGTATGGTTAAGCTTTCTAGTTTTAAAGAAACAATCCCAAACAGAACCTCACCTGCAGGCAAACAACAACAAGTCCACGGTGATGTCTAGTTCCTTGACAATGGCGGAGTTCTGTGAGCACTGAAGGTCAAGTTCGGGAAAAATCTTTTGACATTTGCGCAAGTGAAGGTTGGTTTTCTAAATCGGAAAGAAAACCGCAAAAAAAAAAGCGTCTGTAGGTCGTACTTGGTTCAGTTTACTTTACCTGACATAATTTGGGTGAAAAACAAAGCACCACTATTTCCCAGACACAGATTATGTTTTGTTAATATTAATACATAAGGGCTAAGTTCAATAGTTAAAACTATTCTCAGTAGTAATAAAAATTGAGAAATTACAATCAGGCATAACGGTAAAATGAGTAAAAATTGTTTGACACTGATTTAAAATATAAATATAAAGACATTTCAAGCGTAAAAGCTTCGCTCTTCCTCAGTTACAAATGTGGATAAAATATATTAAAATGCATAAACTCGCTAAAAGTACGAACAATGAAAAAACAATGCCTATTGTTCTATGAGTGGTTTATAAATGTCCGGAATTTTAATAAAATCGTTTCCAGAGTTCTTGTCTTTTATAGAATGCCATGCGTCTAGAAAAGAGTTTTATAGATTTATAAACGTCCCATACATTTGGGACGTTTCGGAAGAGGAACTAAACGCTTATATTCAAAACTAAAATAGCAACAAAATATGATATTCAAATTTTCAAAGGTTAGAAAAAATGAATTTGAAATATCAATTTGGCAGTTTTACTTGACGATAGTGGCATACTGTAAATATATAAAAACAAACGAGACTTAGCGTTTCAAAAACATAAATATTTTTGTAAAATAGTATCTTTGTTCTTTTGTTTTTTTTCAGAGATTGCTACTGACACAATTAAAATACTCACTCTCAATTTCTATCGCCAATCGATAGAAATTGCGAGCTCGTATTCTAATTGTTTAGTGTATAAAGTAATAAAGTAGATCTTTTGTCTAACGTCTGGGACTTTTTGCATTTCAGCCCTTTCCTTTTTCCGTTTGAATGCCGCCAGCAACTATTTTTCTGCACAGCATTTGACAGAGATCGAGCTATGGGAAAACTCCAGGTAAACAGTTACACTTGTATCCATCAGCTTTAGAACTGCCTTTCCCCACATTGAAATCTGAGACCTGACGAAAGTTAAAACAACAGGAGAATGCCGACTTCTTTCGTGATCATGATAACAATGGTGTTGGTGTTGTTGTAGCGGTTGTGGTTGTGGTTGTTGATGATAATGATGATGTTAACGGTAATAATGATGGTGTTGATGGTGATGATTTTGGTGATAATGATGATATGTGACCATAGCGCGAAGTTAATTTTTTTTTGGTAGCCACTTGGCTCTTAAAGGAGAACTGAACCCCAAAATCAACTTCGTTTAAATAAAATCCTGAAAAGTGTGAAACCGTATTTAAAAGTTTTTTCCTCGTATCGCGCTGATTTTCCAAGAATATCTAGTTTGAATGTGCGCGTTTCGCGCTATCTGGGGTCGGTTAGCCTGGGCGCTTCTCAACTTGTCAGCGGTAAACGAAGGTAATGTGTGACGTAGGTTATGGGGAAGCGAGCGAGCGATTGTACTGTTAGTTGTCATAAGCTTGTGTACGTGTCAAGAGTGAAAGAGAATATTAAAATGGTGTGAGATGTCTCACTTCAATGTTGAACCTTTAAAGATCTTAAAACATCTTTAAATATCTTCCCCGTATCTGACGTCATAACCTCACTCTTACTCCGCTGATTCTCTATTTCAGAGCCGCCGGTACAAAGCGGCACCTAACATGTTTTAAACTCGAATTTCTCTGAGAATCAGCGCGACACGAGGAAGAACTTTTAAACCCGGTTTCCACGCCTTTAAGGATTTTATTTAAAAAAAGGTTGATTTTAGGGTTCAGTTCCACTTTAATGTTTCAAAGTGGTAGCCAATTCCAAAATGTTGGTCGCCATTTTTAATGAGAAACAAAACTTTTTTTACGCTGTCAATGTTCTAGATAGACCCTCCAAAATGAAGCTAGCTAAAAGATCTTTAATTTCAGCGATTGCTCCAAAGTGGACATTAGGATAATTATGATATACGACATTCAACCTCACCAAGTCCAAGATTGTGTCTAGTTATTGATCGAGATGTGTGAGATGCACGTGCTGCGTTCTGCAAACATACTTAGCGAGGAAGTTTGCCACAGATTTATCTTTAAAAAAAATGTTCTTTATTCACTATAGCACTACGTAAGGTATGATGAATTATGTTCGCCAGTTTGGCGACTAACTTTCGCCAAAGTGAAAAATTTAGTCCCATTGACGCCCTTGTTAGATGCAATTTCACGTTTAAGATCATTTGCTCCAGGACTGCGTGTATTTTCATTGTTGTATTTCATTATTACTTTAGGAAACTGTGCCTGATCTAATGAACACAGACGGAACGGATCGCGTGACACCAAGGCTAGACAGAAAAAAGGTGATTTTGCAATTTCATTAGTTATTGCAAACTCGGGTTCTGAATTTGTAGTTTTAAAATTGATTTTAGAATCCACGAGTGGCATTTTGATATAAATGTTTTTTTTTTTTTACTTTTGAAAAAGCAATCTCTGTGTGGAGACAGATTTATCATAAATGTGCGGTGGCCCACAAGTGCTACGGCAAAAACAAAACGCTCACGGTAAAAGCTTTTTGTTTTCGCCCGGAGCTTTTTGTATTTCTCTTACTCGATAATTGTTATCATTTCGGACAGACGTACAAGTGTTGACGTGGGAATAAATAACGATCAAATGTTCTTTTTGCAGCGTTCTGTTACTCGAAAGAACTTATTCAACCAGTCGGAAACAATCATTAACGATCTTGGTACATCCAGGTCAATACTTGAAATACAGTATGAAGGCGAGGTATGAATCATTGTTTGTTTTTTTACGTAGATGATAAGGTGGCATGGTTGACTCAGTTGGTAAGTTCTCTTACTTCCAACCGCAAGGCTTCAGGTTTAATCCCCGGCTCTGCCGAGGTCGGTTAATAGAGAGCTTAAGCACCAGGCGTTCTTGTTGTCACGGAGGCCAACCGGAACTAAACTGTCAGCAGATGTTGCTTACATGATGCGGTCGTGGTGATTGTCGCGGAGTCCTACAAGCTACTTTTTGCCTCCGTGTTGGTCTATCAGAACTGCAAAGTTTTTTTTATCAAAGGAATGGCTTCAAGCACCGAACAAATCGTATTATTTATATAATCGTATCATATTTTTGATACTGGCTAATTTTATAGCAAGGAGAAACAGTGTATGATCCGTTTACGTCTCCCACGACGAGGAAAAAACTAATAGCATCTTCGGGAGATAGCTAACTATTTCATAATGTAGTAAAACTTTTTGGAAACATCCAGACTTGCCACAGTGTGATAATGTAAACTAAAAATGAAACTCTTCCACCCTAAGGCGAGATGTGTGTTGACGTTGAGATACAGAGCTAGAACTAAACCTCAAGAGATGAAGGAGATTGAGAAGGATTCAGAGTATAAATCAAAAGAAGCTAGTTTAATCTAAATTAGTTGAATTATTTAACCAATGCCAGTAGTAGTTCACTCAAAATAAGAAAACTTAACCAACTTTATTATTGGCCCAGTTTATTATGTCGGCATCTTTGATAGGTTTGCTCTTGTCTTTGCTCAGCGACTGAAGTAACCCTACAGTGTAGCTTCTCATCATCTGCCATACCATAGCTGCATAGTGAAGATAATCAACCATTGATACATTAGGACTGGTCAAACCATAAATATAGGTAATTAAATCAAAGAGAATCATAAACGTGATTTAGCAAGTGCGCAGCATGAGTTTGACTTAAAGGCACAATTATGACTTCCCACAAAAAGTTGAAAAACTCAATTAAATACATTCACTCTGAAATAGTTTTTAAAGCAACACTCTTTATTTTTCCATTAGTTCTTTTCCTGAGGCGTGATTGGCTCTTGTGAAATTTTCTGCTTTTAAGCTTATACAAACTCAAACACTTGCGAATAATGCATATGCGGAAAAAATTGTTGTAGTTAAGCTCTAAATAACAGGAACCTTCACTAATGACTTCAAAATAGTTATAATTTAAAATCAACTAATCAAACAGCGATTCTCTCAGTCAATTTATCAATCAGCATCCTTGATCACAATATTTTAAAACAAACTTAAAAATTTCGTCAGAAAAGTTTAAAGTAATCTGTAAAAAAGTGTTAAACACATTTGTCTCATTCTTCCAATTTAAGGACAGACTTGCCAACTCTCCCGGTTTCGCCGGGATCCTCCCGCTTTCGGCTGCTTTTCCAGCTCTCCCGGAATCGTTTCTATTTCTGCCAGTTTCAAAACGTTTTCTCTATATTTCCTTGTTTCCACCTGTTTTTGAGACTCTTTCGAATATTGCTATGACAGCGACGAAAACTAGTTTATCCTATTTCAAGCCGGTGTCATGCAGAGAAACAAACTCACGAGAATGATTCCTTGTGTTTCTCCAATGATTCCAGTAGTAGTGGAAATGAACCAGATACCCTGTTTTGTTATTTGATTGTTTTTAAACAAAAAGGTTCAGGAGCAGAGAAAATATATTCTTTCTATTTCTCCCTATTTTTTCTTTAAAAAATCTTCTTATCTCCCTATTTTATCTAAGTTCAGATTGACAGGTCGCTAAGGATCTTATCAGTACAAAAGTTCAAAGACCTAGCAACGAGGACGGCGACGCCGATTACGATGGCAAAGGACAATAGTTGATACAATAACTGCACGTTGGAATGCACCGAGCTGAGCACCTGCACGGAGTTGTCGCTAAAATTATAACGTAAAAAGATATTTTTTTAGAGTTGTTGAGACTAACTCTCAACATTATTTGTTTAGCTTCATATTTCATGAAAGAAACATTTAATCGTTTTTCTATTCACAAAGTTTAAGGCAAAGAAACAAATCCCTAATGACCCGCACAAAGAAGTAAAAAGCGAATCAGAAATGTGATTTTTTGAGCCGCCGTCGTTCGCGTTCCCGTCCTCGTTGCTTAAACTCCCTTCTCTTAAACTCAACTTAAACTCATGAGAAGGCACAAGGTTTATGCGCATGCTGGTTTACCTTCATAGCAAGGCACTCAGTAAGACTTTCATGTTAGACTAAATATGGTGTCCCTAGTGTAGCTAATTGAAACAGCATATCATGTTCTTAAGTAGATTAAGAGTGATGCGAATTAACTGACCTAAGGTAAGCGTGCGGTTTCCATCATGGATGTCATCTCCAGCAATCCCAACAAGAGAGAAACCCAATTGTTTGCCAAGCTCCACTGCATAGTTACAATTTTCAATCTTCTTCATTTTTCCACCCATTTGTTTAAATGGTGGCTTATGAACTTTGTCCCAATTTACGATTCCAGGTTTGATTTTCTCAAACAGCTATCAAAAGACGAATTCTAAAATCAATAAAACAGACGAGCAATTTTCCTTTCCCAAATTTACTTGACAAATACACTTAATAACTGCTTACGAGGAAAAGTTTTGTTTTGTTTCGCGAGGGAGCAGTAATTAAGTGTTTTGTAATATAGCATAAACAAAATAAACCACAATTGTTAACTTTTTCCTCACTCAAACGTGACTCGCAACAGCAATGTTCAACGGTTGGTCAACAATTTTCAAGATGTTCACCAGCCGGGGAACATTTGATTTCAACTCTTCCACGTGACCTCGATTTGGCCAATGAGAGCGCACATTCGAGTCGAAAACGCACTAGCCATATAATGAACATGTCAAACAGTCCGGACATCTTGCCAACATTCAGACCGCATGAGGTCTGGTAAACACAGCTGCCTCGTTTTGAAGATTTTCAAAGGGTTTATTTTTCATAATACGCATGACCACGCAGGACTTTTGTCGTGTGACCCAGTCAAACGAACACGACAGAAACCCCACACGGTGAGAACAATAGAAATGTTGGGTTGATATCTGCACAATGTTTGCTTGGAATCAAACCTCACCCGACATTGATCCAACACAAAAAATCCGTTCCCGACATTGTTGAATGACCATGTCAAACGCTCCCAACATTTGGTTCGATATATATCGGGTGCATGGATGTTGGGTGAAATGTTGAGATTGTTTGACAGGAGCTTAACAAAACTGATTAAACTACAAACCTGGAACAAAACAAGTCCGTTGCACAAATCATTGTAAAGCATGTTGACATAAGGGTTTACTCCAAAACTGTTCATCCAGTTACGGAACGCTGAAAGTATAGTATGAAGGAAGTTTATTTATTTGTGGCTTATACTGCTTTTTTTTTGTCATTTCAGTTTTTCTGTCCAAAGAAGTGGGAACAAGAAAAACAAAAAAATGCAATACCATTTCATGCTGGATGTTTTAGAATCAATGAACCTCATATCAGTAGTGTTTGGGGTTGTTACGGTAGGTAGAGGAAAAAGAAGAAGAAGAAGCGCTTCAAAGACTACCTGAAGAAGTCTCTCAAGACCTGTGACATTGACTGCTGGCAGCGGTCCGACCTGGCAGCTGACCGTGTTACTTGGCGCCAAAGTATCTATCATGTTGTCACTCAGTCAAACGGAAAGACTGTTTCTCTCAAGGACAAGCGTCAGAGGAGGAAGGCCCGAGCTGCTTCCACCCCCTCAAGCCCTGCTTCAACCCTCCCCTGCAGACACCGTTAGCTCGAGGACCTGCCTTTCTCGCAGTTTTTCTCGCTTTCTCGACCCTGCAGTCAATGTGGACAACCTTACTAATCTTCGCTCGCGAAGCCAAGCCATGATAACAAACGCATGTAAATAGGTTACCACTGCGTACTTTGCTCATTAAGTGCATGTGGCTACAGCTAAATAGTTTTAGGAATCTATTATTAGATCCATATTTTTAAAGGGTCATTCATCAGAAAGAGAAAAATGTTTAACATTTGAAGAAAGCTTTTTAAAATTAACATTTATAAAAGACTTGGGTATATATTTTGAGTGGAATGTTGCGTCGATCTTTGAATGGAAAATATTTGTTAAGTTTTACAATGTGATGGAAGTAAAGAGTGTTTACTGACTTTTCGGGCTGTAATCTTTCATCGGTGTGAATGCGTCAGTTTGTACAAACTGGTGAAACAATCGTTATATTCCAAGTTGTAGACAAAAGTGTTATAGGGGGAATTTGTTCTGTAATATATTCAGCAATCGTTGTTTGAAAATAGGCAAGCAAGAACCCTCTAAACCCATAAACAACAATGGTATCTTACTTTTCTCCTCTCTTGTTTCCACATAAACGTCTTCTTCTTCGTCGCCCTCAGTCTCTTCATCCAGCGGCAGAGCAGGGTGCGTGTTGAACAGGTTTGCCACAAACGCCATGTTCAACTTGGAATTGCCTGCAACGACGTCCTTCGGTCACAGCAAAAGACATCAGTAAATAAAACTGACGCATTTCAAACACATTAAAGATTGTAAGAACAATAAAAACTGGAAATCACGCAAGTAAAATATTTGTAAATAATGGAAGTCGAACATACAATCTAAAATAAAATTTGGCAATATTTATCAAAATACAAGCAACTGCAAGTCAAAGACGTATGAGTTCCTTCCTAGCACGGGCCACAAAACTTTTGAAATAGTTATTTTATTGTACATTTTAGCAATCTTACATTTTTTAAGTTCACCCTTACATTGTAAATCTACCGTATATTTTTAACTGAGGTTGATAAATAAAGCATAATTCATTGTTGAAGAGAGATAGTTGTTATTCCTCTTCAGCAACAAAAGTTGCTTTCTGAAGAGATAAGGCGTGAAGCTGAGATAGAGATGACTCACAAGGCAACTTCTGAGTCGTACCAGGATCTTTAATGACTCTAGTGCTTACGACTACATTTCTTCTTCTTTTGAAAGTACAACTGTCTTCGAATAAGTCTGAACTAAACCTCTTCAATGTAAAACGTATATCTCTGTTAAAAGTTAAAACGAGAAGCGATTCCATTCTTTGATGTTGACTTTTAATTGTCATCCGACGGCCATCTTCAGATTTCAAAACTCTGAAGATGGCCGTCGGATGACAGCCGAAATATTAAAATTAAAAGTCAACATCAAAGAATGGAATCGCTTCTCGTTTTAACTTTTACTTTTATTTTACAATTGTATGCCCGAATTAATATATTTGTTAAATGAATTTTAATAGCGCTAGGCTGATAAGACTTTAAATCACTTTTTAATCCTGTTTTTGATTTGAAAAAAAATTATTTTCGTTTCACTTTGGAAAATATTTTGTTTTCATTTTCATTTTTGTTTTGAATTTTATTTTTTTAGTAATTGTTCAGTTTAAATAAGTTTTAAAGATTAATTTTATTTAAAAAAAAAATTAATAGAAAAAATTGAATTATAGCGATCGGCCACCATATTGCCTTATTGGTCTCACATGACTATTTGTTTAACCACAGATTTTGTGTTTTTAATAGTGTTTTAGGTTGCGTTCTTGCCAATGAAACTATCAATTTGTGCCAGTTGTTTGTGCTTCATTGTATTTAAAATTTGCTCAATATTGGCCAATATTATTAGTATTGAAAAGCTCTGGAAATAAGTCGTCGTCTGTTGTTTCAGAAGGAGAAAATAACTCGATATTTTCCGCCATATTAACAGCTCACTCGCAGACACGGAAAAACCCTTCAAAAACAACCTTTTATTTTGTATTAAAATACAAAAACCAGTTAAACCGGGTCTCAAACAATCCAATATCGCGTGACATTCGTCGATGGCTATTGGTGTTATTGTACGGTTTTCTGAACGCATCGTATAATAATATGCAAACATTCAACCGAAATCGATCTTGATCTCGCAATACACAATCATGGCGGTTGCCATAGATTTCGCTTGTCACAAGCAATCTAAAATTTTCTCAAAGTTATTTTCCCAGCTATACTCAGTTCGACCTCTTGCGTCCTTTGTTATTCCGAAAGGAAATGATGAAAAAATCAGATCAAATGCAAGAGCATTTGAAGAGATCCCAGGTCCTCCGGGGTTTCCTTACATTGGCTCACTTGTTGATTTTAACAAACGAGGTGGCTATCCTTTAATGCACAAAATCTCCCTTGAGCGATTCAAGGAGTATGGGCCCATTTATAAGGAAACAATAATGGGAAAAACATTTCTTAATCTGAAAGACCAAACCGCAGCAGAGGTGTTTTTAAAGGCAGAAACTACTCATGGAAAATACCCAAGGAGACCTCCATTAGAGCCGTACAACTCAGTTCAACAAGAGGAAGGCGTTGTTGCTTTGCTGAATTCGTAAGTTGTTATTGTCTTGGTTTTCTCTGGTCTTAAATGACATCTTCTAGGAGGTGAGTTGCAGCGTAGCAGAAAAGGAAAATATTGTTGCATTGACGAACACTGACCAAGAAAATTTCCATTGCAAATTATTTGGCATGGGTAATGAGGCGTATTTTGTCACGCAGTTTATAAAAACTGAGTATGTATGAAAACAACTAAAAAAAATTCCCGGTTGTTTTTTAAAAGTTTCTCCGAGACACTGTTAACAACAAATTAATTTTTAAAAGCAAATTTCTATTTGTATTCCAGTCGTGTCACCCTCCTTAAATAAAGTCTATTGTATTGTATTGTCTTGAAAGTAAATAGTATATCGAGAGTTTAGTTTTAGAATTGTCATTAATCATTATTCCATTAAGACGTGTTAATGACCATCGCCATACAGAAGACACTGAGCTCGAACAGTTTGAGCGGAATTCCTTCGTCAAAGCAACTATAAATGTTAAAAAATATCAAGTAAATAAGTTTCTGCCCTTTCTTTCAACTTTTCAGTGATTCTTTATAACCTTTAAGCTTGCTTTTGCAGTGCCGCATATTTTGATCTTTCATATAAACCGACAAAACAAAAAGAACATCCCTTGAGATTCAATAAATGTCATAAATGGATGCTGCATTGGTGTTTCTACAGAAACAGTTTTATAAATTGATAAGTTTTACACCGTAGTGAGAACAGTTTTGGAAGTGACATTTTGGACTGTCGTCTCTCGTAGGGTGAATGCATTCACTCCGAAACGTGACTGTATTTTTGGTAGGGTTGCCAACGCGGTAATGTAAGGTACAGGGTGTAGTGTTGGATGACGTCTTGTGGACGTCAACAATGACAAAACAGAATACCTAGATTGTTTTCAGCAAGTGATGATTGAATTGGGATTAGAAGCACACAAAGAGAGAAAATAGGCATTTTTACTCCAATTTTCGAGCAACTACAGACGCCCAGACTTTTCATTGCTAAGCAAGCATAACAAACATGTGTCGTGCTGCCGACACAGAAAGAAAGCTCTGTTGCGTAACAACTAACACCCAAAACCCCAGTTTCCTGCCTGTTATGATAATTAGCTGCACTTAGTTTATAAATATTTTTCTCATGAAAATGCACGAAATAGGCTTGTCAAAATCAACATAAATTGCAATTGTTTTTATCAGCGAAGATAGACGCTTTTGTCAAACTTGGGATTTTAAAGTAGTTGTTAATAGATTATTTAAATCATTGACTTTGTTTGCAAGGATTGGGATAGCAGCTTTCAACATGTTGAATTAACCGTGAGCAAATTAGATTAGTCTTGAGCAAATTTATTTTGACACTTGTGGGCCACCGTAGACATTCGCTTCTTTAAGTTTAAATATAGACCTGTTGTAGTCTTTATAGTGATTACATTCAATTCCTCTTTGCATTATGGACCATTACTCTTCAACAAGAGTAACAGTATTTCTTGATTGAAAGCACAATGAAGTTTTTGAATAATGTACCTAACTCAAGTCAATGCACACAATTAAAAGTCTTTAATGATAAGTAATTTCTTGAACTCCAAGTAACTTGAGGCATTTTCAGTATTAAAAATTCCACTTTAAACATATATTGAATGTAAATCTTTTTTGCCCCAGCTCGGGTGGATCCAGGACTTTCGAAAGGAATGAGAAGCACAACAAGTGCCAAGGGCGCCAGCTTTCTTAGGGGGTCTGAGGGCATACTCCCCCAGACATTTCTGAAAATTTGAATCTTTGAAATGATAATTTTCAGCATTTTGAGGCAAATTTCGTACTCGCTGAAGACTAATTTTTTTCTCGTAAACTTCGTTCAAATATAGAATTTAATGCCTTATTTATATTTGTAAAAATTATATTAATTTATGATTTTCCAGTTGGGGTTTGGTAAGTATCATAGACTGCACTCAGCTTTTTTGTCACAAATGTTTGAGTCCTATATCTTCAATTTACAATTGAATATATAGAATACGTGATGAAAGGAGGCACAGGCCCTCCAGCCTCCCCCCTCCTTCTCCCCCCTCCAACCCTTGGATCCGTTACTGACCAGTAAATGTACATTTCTGTTTTCTGTCGGGCGAGCTAAAGTTTCACTATCAGTGAAACTCAATAGGCCGTCAAAAGTCAAAAATCAGAAGTCGAAAATCAAAAGTCGAAAAACCAAAAGTCGCTTTGCGATGTACGAAGTCGATACAAAAAAATTTAACTTTTAACCTGAAAAGTTAATACATGAGATGTCCATTTTAGGCGCACGAAAATCGAGTCTCGACAATTCACTTCTGACTTTCCACTTTCGACTTTGGCGCCACCCCCCTACCTCCCTCCCCTAACTTTTTCTCGACGGAGGCAAAGACTGGGACAAAGTTTTCTTGTCAGAGCATGGATAGCTTGACATTATGGACGACGAATGGAAGAAATGCGGTAAGCATTCGTCCATTCGTCCTCGAGGTCTAATTCAGTAATTGTGAATTAACCTACAATAGGTTGTGCTCTATTTCCTGTCTTAAGGCCTAATTTATGAATAATTGGGGCTAGGAAACAAAGGAAGAGTAAGTGGCCGTGCACTCTGTAGTTTAGTATTACAAGCCTACACGTACTGTATCAAATATTTAGTTAAAGAAGCTACATTGACATTATGACATTATAAGTTCTGCATAACAAACCTCCAACGGATTCCAAGATCCCTTTGCAGATACTTTAAAATAATGGAGGGTCGTTTATTAAGTTGGACCAGTTCATCTACAAGTTTCTGAACTACGTATAGAATGTAAAATATACAGTTTTAAACGTTTGAACTAAAAAATTTATTGCAACTGAAAAAAGTTTTTTTAGCTTACCGCGTTTTTTCCATTCATTGTCCATAATGTCAAGCCATCCATGCTCTGATAAGAAAACTTTGTCCCAGTCTTTCCCTCTGTCAAGAAAAAGTTAGGGGAGGGAGGTAGGGGGGGTGGCCAAAGTCAAAAGTGGAAAGTCAGAAGTGAGTTGTGGAAACTCGATTTTCGTGCGTGTCTAAAATGGAAATTTCATGTATTAACTTTTCAAGTTGAAAGTTGAAATTTTTTGTATCGCCTTTGTACATCGCAAAGCGACTTTTGAGTTTTGATTTTGACTTTTCAAGTTGAAAAAGTGAATTTTTGAATCGTTTGTAAATTGACTTTGAATTTTTAATTTTCACTTTTCACTTTAAAGATCGACTTTAAATATCGACTTTTCGATTTTGACTTTTCAAGTTGAAAAAGTGAATTTTTGAATTGACTTCTTAGTTTGTAAATTGACTTTGAATTTTGAATTTTCACTTTTCATTAGTTTAAAGATCGACTTTAAATATCGACTTTTGATTTTGAGTTTTGACTTTTGGTGGCCACTGTCGGCCACCGTAATTCTGCAGTTAAGCCAAAATATCAGTTTTATTCTCGCACCTTTCTAGCTAATCTTTTAATTTATTAATTATTTATTCATTTTGTAAATGAATGATTACAAACAATTTCAAGTGTACAAAAATCTATTTTCTTATTATGTTACTCTTAATTTATCAATGATACAGCAAGTATGTTTGCTGTCAACAAGCAAAACTCTTAACAGAAAGGTCGGAGATTTGCCGCATTTTAATAAGGATGGTACAGAGAAAGAGGAAGAGGGAGATGAGAAAAAGGGCAAAAGTTATGTTCTCCCACATCCTATATGGTATGTTAATGCAAACTTTTCATTCTTTTTAATTCTCTTCTTGTGAAAGTTTTAAATTTTAGCTACTTTATTGTCATCATGAAAGATGTCATCAGATTCTTTACAATTCCAAGCCTTAAAAGGTTTGTTAGAATTGCTTCTGCACACGGGTTTCATTAAGGTTTGGAGCAGGAGGGCATTTGGATTTGGCACCCAGGCAAAGTTTATGCAAAGCCTTAAAAATGTTAAAAATTTATAGTTGCATAGATGCTAAAAGCAGCCTGGCAAAGCCGTGTTCACAGCCGGTCAATTTGCCTGGTGTCCGGCCCTTAATGAAACCCCTCTTAATGGTTTTGATTGGTATGATGAAAACTGACAGGCTCAGTTTCTAGGATACTTAAGGTACTAGCTAATTAAGGTACTAGCTATAGTTTCAATGATTACAGACCCAATAAATATTTTAAGAATTTCCAACTTGTATAATATTATCGTAATTTTCAATTTTGTTGTTATTACCATAATTATTCACTTTTAAGCCATACTCACTATTAAGCCACACCCCCCATTTGGACAAAGATAGCAGAGTCGGTTCATCACGGTTTTGTTTCAGAAAATACTCAGTTTTAAGCTGCACCCCTTTTTAGTAATATAACTTGCTTAATAAACACACAAAATTGTCCTAATTTCAAAAACAAAGTTTTAACAGTTTTTTTTACACAAGAAAAAAAAACATTGAAACAGTGCATTCAAGAGCTAAACAATGCAGATTGAAGTATGTATAATATAAATAGTAATGTGCAAAGTTGATCATAAGGGACAATACAGATCGAAAGTGTGTGTGATATACATACTAATAACTGTTATTTTACTATTATTACCTCCGAGGAAACAAGTTAGTACAGCTTAATTGGGAATTACTGTTTATAATCATAAATTTTTGATGTTAAAAATTTTTTTCAGGAAAAACTCAGTTTTAAGCCGCAACCCCCAATTCGGAATGCTGTTAGTCTCCATATTCTGAAAATTTTTGAAAAAATGGTGCAGCTTAAAAGTGAATTACTACGGTA
>JANCMA020021177.1:0-17068 GCA_024336925.2 Zoanthus solanderi
CAAGTGTGAGCCTCCGGCTTCTACCGTAAGCGGTGTTTCCATGAATTTACGGTCGAAATCGCGGAGAAAAAAAAAAAAATAATAAGAATAAGAACCGGCTGCATTTTTAGACTCGTACCGGCCGTTAAGGCCTGGCACGAGTAATAATAAACCGTTATACGATCAACATGAAATGCAGTTGTTTTTATTAGCCAAGACAGACGATTTTGCTGTATCTTTCTGAGAACATTTAAAGCTTTTCGCGTCTTTACTTTCTCTATAACTTGGGATTAAAATGTTGTTAAGTTAAAACCTTTTGACTTTGTTTGCGAGAATTGGAATTTTCTGTTTTCTACATGTTGATTTTGAAAGTCAAGGGATGTGATGATAAATTGTTCTGATTCAAGCTAAGTTATTTCTGTCCATGATTCTCATCTAGAGTACAAGCCTTAAAAGCTTACTGAATTATCAATTATTAACATCTAAATGCGAGTCAAACTTTACTCCTGGCTACACGCTTTTTTATAAGAACCAGTAAATTTTGCCAGGCTCTTTGTTCTTAATTTTTTGGTTGCTTCAGCCTCAATTTGTTTTTAATTTGTTCTTATTTCTGTGAGTGGTTTGAAATGATGAGAAATCAAAACAAAAAGACAAGGCATTGAAAAACAATACTGCGGATCGTCTGTATTTTGAGATCTCTGTACATTTATCTAATAAATGGGAAATGGTGCTTCTGTGTTTTTACTGTGCACACTGCAAACGTAAATTACAAGATTCAGTAAAGTTTCAATTAGAGATATTTTCACTTTTTTTTCAGCCTCATCCTGAGCTTATTCTTAAACTGTTCTTTAATTTCCGGCCAATGAGTACTACTATTTTAAAAACTGAATCCTACAAAGAAAACTTAAGCGGATCAGAAGTTTTTAGGTTGAAAGCTCCAGCACTAAGGCGAGAAAAAACATGTTTTCAGTAACAAATAAACTAAAAACAAACTCACGTACTCGACGGCTGTCAGGAAAAAATGTGATGTTTGAAATATGCATGAAACATTTAATGGCGTGCAAAGGATTGTGGTAGGAAGATATTCGCATCTAGAACAAAGAAATCCATTGTCTTTTTGACACTCGCTAAGCATTGTGGTCGAGTTAAGTTTCGATTTTTGCTAGCTGTTAAACTTATTGACTGAATTAGGACTGCTGCCTAGCTACGCTCGCTCAGGCTGGCTTCGCTGCGGCAGCAAAAACACTTAAACTGAATTACCTACATTTACCGGCATACCAATATACCTACATACTTACCGGCATACCTAATGCACAACTTCCTATATACCTACCTACATACTTACCGGCATACCTAATGCACAACTTCCTATATACCTACCTACATACTTACCGGCATACCAAATGCACAACTTCCTATATACCTACCTACTTACCTACCGGCATACCAAATGCACAACTTCCTATATACCTACCTACATACTTACCGGCATACCAAATGCACAACTTCCTATATACCTACCTACATACTATATTTTATACTATTTTACCTACATAACATATATTTTTTTTACAAAATCTTAATTCATCTGCTAGTGGGTGTCCTAGGTCCCCCACACAACCCTTAGCTACGGCACTAGTTACCTAACTATCTGAAACAATGCACATGCGCATCCAAATGTACAAAGATAAATCAATACCGTAGCTCGGAGTACTCCAGTATCATCGATAGTAAGAAATAAGTCAGTTTCCACTCCTGCTATTTTTATTAAACCAGCCCCGACTGAGAAGATTTCCATAATAGCTGCAAAAACGTTGAAAAATCTTTTAGCTGGTTTGTGCTAATAATACAAAAACTCCAAACGTTTTTCAAAGGGGCTCAAACGAGCAAAAATAATTTCGGGGTACTGGGTTATGAAGTCCTTCCGGAATTTCTATTGTTGAACAATATCAACTAAAGACTCGGGCTCTTTATCGAGTGTAAAGTTCACAAAATCTTGTGAATAAAACAGAGTTCAACTATTAGTAATAAAACCGAATATTAAATCAACCTTTTGTGATAAACTCGTGACCTTTGTAATACCGGTGCATCGTTTGTAACAAACTAGCAATGAAGTCGCGAACAAAGTCTCCAATATAGTTTTACAGCGTTAAACAACATTTTTGTATGAGGGTTAAAGATTATATTTCTAAAACAAACCAAACAGAAAGACTCGAAACGATCTGCTGCCTAATTCTACTCCGATATATGTGTAAATGTAAACTATAAAAGAACAAACCACCCGTACTCAACTCAAAGGTTTGGCCAGAACCTTACCGCATGCGCTCAATGACCGATTCAACCTGTTTCATCCTGTTAGGACTCATGTACACAGTTTTTTTTGTTTTTTTTTTCAGTACGGCTTTTATGCTACAAGCAAAGAACTGCTGTATAAAGGCAAATTTAGAGAACCCCTTTAAGGCTGAGGCCCACTGCATGCATGTGGGAGCTTGTTCGGAGTATGCCAAACATACCTCAGGTTCTTTTAAAAGTTTTACATATGTCTAAATGCATTATTTGACATAATTTCGCTGTAAAAGACAAAATTCTAAAAGGTTAATAAGGCTTTCATATTTTAAAAATTGAGTGTTAAAAATACCAACGTTTTCGACTTAAAGTGTCATCTTCAGGGCTAAAATTAACTTGGTTTGGCTGCAAACCCTTGTCAGGTCGCCAGCCCGGGTCAATCCTTCAGTAAAACGCCTGTAACTGTTTAATTGCATGAACACGTTGTCTGACGCAGGTCAACACTTCTTACCGGGTAACCCCTTTTCGATACCCAGGTTGATCCGCCCCGGCGGGTAGGAATTTGACAAACATTTTCGTGGAAACCCTGGTTCACTTGTCTGGGTTCCATGTGAATTGGTGGTGAATTTGAGCCCGGGTTGGAATCCTCAAGATGTTGTCAATAGATGCTCGTAGGTGCAAAAGCAAAAAGTGAGTCGATTTCAGTAGTAAGAGTGAAATGATAAGGCAGCTTTTCGATGTAATGAAGCAATAAAAAGCAGAAATGGAATTTAAAAACAGATTTTGATAATACGGCTATGCGACACTAGTCTTCTGGCCGATCCAAAACAAAGCTGACCACGTCAGCTTCTGAGCCACCCGGGTTGGCAAAAAATAGGAGCCCATAAGTAGGAGCGAGCAACTCCTATGTTCTGGTGTCAAGGCGTTTTCACGAACCGACTTACTTTTATTTCATAGTTCCCGCAAATTCAAACCAATCACATGCGTCCATACTTAATCACTGACGTCACCGGAAGTTTGTATTACCATCAAAGCGAAATCAAAATGGCGGACAGCAGTGAGGATCAATTGTCTGATTCCTCCGGTAATTTAAGTGTCGTTTCAGAGGAAGATTTTGAAGTTGCTAGTAGATTAGAAGACAGTGTAAGAGAGGATGATTGGAAATCGAACATGGTAGTGCAGTTCCTCGTTCGTTGTCTTTCCGAGGACCGGAACTTCACTTGAAATTTCCCGCGAATAGCGATCTAAAAATAAACCAGTCCGTGAAAACGCCGGGAAATAGGCTTAGTATGAAAGCTGTTCGCTCCTACTTATGGGCTCCTGCCGAAAATTAATGCTTCGTATGACAGCGTTCATGTAAACAAAACATTTTTGTATCTTGGTTGGCGTAATGACCCGTGTTGGCAACCAACCGGGGTTGTGTAAAGGGCCCTTAATTGCAACGTAAAATCCCTTATTTGAAAAAAAAAAGAAATGCAAGCACACCCCATGGGGGTGTTTTAAGACAATATATATTTTTAAACCTTATTTCCACGTTAATTTTTAAGGAATTTAAATAAATTATCGGTGTAAAAAAGTTTATTAGTTTTTATAAAAATGGGTAAATTCATGCGAGGCATGAATGCTTTTCTTTTATGTTTTCGTTTACTAAACGTCCACTAAAAGGCAACATTTATGAACACACTTACCAAATGGACATTCCTCGTCCTTAGTACCCGTGACACTGCCGTCTGGCCTGATACTTAAATAAAAACCGCTTCTAAATAGTAACCGCCTCTTTCTACCGCACCTCTTCCCCACAGACATCTGGCAGTCTTGCCATTCGGTAAGCTCAGAGGAGCAAGAAGAAGCTGGGATGGAGGATCGAGCATTTCCTAGAGTCAACTCTATGCACGCTTGTTTCAACTTAATACACGCTTCCTCCAGTTCTATTCTACACTCCATGACGTCCATACCGCATGGAGAGAACTGAGCCTTAAAAGACATAAACAAATTGTTAAACAATTGAATGAAACATCTTCTCATATTATTCAAAATATATTTAATTGTTTATTCATTACCACTTACAGCTTTGTTTTTTTCTTTGTGACTTATTAATGCAAAGAAATAATGTCAAACATATTATTTTAAACAAAGAGAAAAACACCTAAAAGGTCAAAGACGCCTATCCTCTCAGCACAACAGAAACCGGAGATAAGATTAACTTTACTTTAGCTTTCATTATTTCCATTAATAAACAGCTACATTCGTCCTATTACTCGTTTGTTACAAGAAGCATATTTTTAACCATTAGAGTACCGAAGTGATGACGTCACAAAAAGTTTATTTGTGAAATCGCTAGTTTGGTTGTAATATTCAGAAAATGCCTCCATGCCGAAATTTAGCATTTTGCCACCAATCAGTGATGAGATATTGCCACGGTTTAGCTCTGGTGACCTCATACAAATCCTTATAAAATTGGCTTGGTTCCTAACGTTAAGAACCAAGCCATTTTTAGAAGGATTTGTATGGAGTCACTGGAGCAGAACTGCTGTAATAACTCGCTGACAATTTGCACCAACATTCTGATTTTTGGCAAGGATACATATTTAGTTTTGATCTCTAGGATAATTTCGACACATCCTATAAGTTAATAAATTTTAATTTTTGTGACGTCAAACTTCGCCACTCTATATGCATTCTTCGTTTACTGTACAAATTCCGCGCGCGCAATTGGTCAAAATCAATCACGTGATTTCGATTCATCTGTCGATATCACTACAACGTGATGTAAATTGGTTGACACATATTGTTTAACGCATGACTTCAAAATGGCTGAGTTTTCAATATATT
The DNA here is from genome assembly GCA_024336925.2 of Zoanthus solanderi. Taxonomy (NCBI): domain Eukaryota; kingdom Metazoa; phylum Cnidaria; class Anthozoa; order Zoantharia; family Zoanthidae; genus Zoanthus; species Zoanthus solanderi. Next base: position 5,098 of record JANCMA020021177.1, read on the forward strand.
CAAACCCCTGAATATATTTTTTGAGCTTTTGCTCCAGCGAAAGTAGTTATTTATATTATCAGAGTATACATTCAAGTGATTTGGGGAGCATTTTGGCACACCGTACCGACACACGTCCAAATTTCGCACCTTTCGAACAAATTTAAAGTTTGGATTTCTTGTGTACAACCGAGCACTTTGCGGAGTTTGTGTTTGCTTTTTCTGTTTGAGTTTTTAAAATTTAATTCAACCTTTTGCAAAATTTACTGAACACTGGACTTATAGTTATTGAATATGGTTTATTTTGTGGCGGTATGCACAGGAAGCGAAAATATGCAGATTCATTACTTTTATTGACAAGATGGCAATGTTTACTTAAAATCGCTGAACCTCCCTCGCCGACCTGTGAAAACACTCCGAATACTGCTTGAGCTCTTCTGAGCAAGTAATTCTAAGCAAGGTGAGTTAAATTTTCTTTTACGGTTCGTGTTTCAGCTTTTGACAAATTTCATTGAATGCATCGCTACTTGTTCCTGAGATTTATCCTGTTCGCGTTAAATTTAAAAGTTCTATTTTCTAAATCTTTCTTCACGTACAGCTTTTTTGTGATTTCTATTTTATTTTATTTGAACTACGCCATTTTAATTACGAACTTATTTATTTTAAAGCCTCCATAATCTGTCCAAACTCTTCTTTCAAGTTCATGTATTCATGTATCGCGCCGTGTATTGCAGTGAGCTCATTGCATATTACATAGGTTAGAGAATTTCAGTTCGTGTTTTGTTTACAAAATACTTCTACTTGCTGGCAGCAAAATGAACTTGAAATTGTACATATCGGACTCTGCTTTGCTTCGTTCATTATTCAAATTTCTTGTTCATTGTGTGGCCACCCCGTGCGTGTACTTTATAAACAAATCACTCGCACCAGTCTCTAAGCCAATTTAGCACTGGCCGATTCTTATACAACTGAAAAGCCAGCGAGTAGGTAGAAATTACACTGGAGACGGAATAATACTCAAAATGTTAGCTCCTTAAATTACTTATGGAGATAATTATGAAATGTCAACCTTGAATATTAAATTTCTCGGCATATATATTGTTAAATGTCCTTACACGTCTGTATAGTCAGTATACAGCCTTTAAAATCAGTAGAAAGCTTTCCCTAAATGCAAATTTATTTATACATTTTTAATTTTGACTTCATTCAATCCAAAAAAAAAAAAAATCCCTTGAGAAGTGCCTTAAGTTGTTGTTCCAATTTCATATCAACCAAATCCGCCAGGTTTGATAACTTGCATTCTTGTACCGGCCGGCTATTGTTGTTGTTTAAGAGTGACGTTAGGTCTTTTCCCCAACGTTATTTTTAAAAGGTTCAATATTTATGGAGCCTTTCAATTTACTGTCTAGTTTTGACCATATATAAGGTCCTTGATATCTTAGAGAATGTATGCTATTCCGCAGATCAAAGTTTACCCAAACCGTTCAATCAACATATAACAAAAAGAAAAAAATAAAAAGCATGAGAATCAAAGTAAGGGAGGGCGTCTTGAGTTAAACCGAATTGCATCAGTTGGCCAGTGTTGGACACGGATCATTTTTTTAAACATACAATAATTATTGCATGTATGAAAACTTTGTTGTCTCTCAAACACACTATATCATTAAAGAACGCCTTATTTTTGAAAGAGGCCAAATAATTTTCCGGATGTAACTAATATTTTGGTATTATCCAGTACACATTTGTTCAAAAGCCGCTTAGAATTAAACCAAGGTTAAAGTTTTAATCCATGTTTTTGTTTCCAACCTTACAGAGACGGATTATGGCTTTATATTTTGGATCAACAATTTTTCCTTAAAAAATGGAACAGTATTTTTTAAGAACTGTAAAACTATTTCTAAATGAAGAAATTACTGCTTAAATATTTTTATATATTTGTTATATATCTGTAATTACTTAATCCAGCCTAGTTGGCTAGTAAGCTTCCATTTTAACAAGACAGATGGGAATTCAAATCTGCAACAAGAATAAATTTGAAAGTATAAAATAAAAGCGCTGAATTTTCACAATTCTACGTTAAAACGTTTTGGCAGAGCCAAATCACACATGCGCATGTTTTATTACCCGTAAAGTGGGCAGCTATAGACAGTTATTCCACCCTTATCGGGGCTGTATCAGCATGGGTAGATCCTACAGTAAGTTGGAGACAAAAGTAACCATTTATCTTTGCATTACGTCAATACGAGCTCACAATAGACACTGATTATCGCGATCGAAGCCGTGGATAGAGCCTTTCAAATAGTTCAAGTTAAGTGGTCGTGTGGTCCGTAGCGATAGACCACTTCGTGTTCATAGACCCCAGTGGGGATAACACACCTTTCAGTATGGCTTCCAGTTTATATCTGTTTATAAATCCATCAGCCCATCTACCTATCCATCCATCCTTCCATCCACCCGTCCGTCTGTCTGTCAGGTTGTCTATCTATCTATTCGGCCGTATCTACATCTAATGTCGAACCGAAGCTGTGTCAAATACTTTTCGAAAATTGATGTTGTCTATTCTCAAATTTGAGAACAAAGCGTTATCATATTATTTACTTTTAAAATTAATTATGGTTACGATTTCATTACTAATTAATGATCACTGATACGGTTTTACTAATAAGCTACTTAAGTACGAGGTCAATCTACCTAATGTTTATTTACAGCTCAACCATATCTCGGATAATTGTATACAGTGCTGTTGGCTTGTTGTAACAGATCTTATCAGTATTTTATGTCCCAAGTAACCTAAGAGATCAGCTTAGGAAATTTCAATAAACAGGAATATCTTTTTTCTTGTTGGAATTGTTGAACAATGTATAATAATAAGTTTTTTGACATGCTTTACAACTTGTCACTGATACCATCTATACAGAAGGTAAGACGGATATCGCACCCAACCTCAGAATGTCACTGAGAATCTGACAGATAGGGCTCTTGAGGTCTGAAACTTTACCTGGACGTGTAAAAAACTAGAATGGCTTAAAGCCAAAGGCTTTAGCTGCCCCTACAGCCAGTAAGTCTGAATTCGTGCGCTTATAACATAACACGTCTCTAAGCATCTGACAGACAGGGCTCTTGAAGTTTTAAATTTGCTTGGACACGTATAAAAACTAAGAAGGCTTGAAAACAAAGTTTTGCTTTTCGGTGCCTGAAGTGATGAAAACACTAGGTTTTACATAGAGAAATTTATCTATCGAACGCCATTTCCCTACGTACTTTCAACCGAAGGAACATTATAGCTAGCTTGCTAAAATTTACACATGTTGAAAAGGATATTGATCTTATTTTGTTTTCAATAATTGTCGATAAACAATTTTACGAAAGGCTCAAAATCGGCTGCATGCAGTATTCTAAGCCGGCAAAGTTGCGACAACTCAAAGTCAAAAGAGTACAACGGATTAAAAAAGTTTAATTGAGGACCAAAACAACAAAAATGAAATTTGATTTTGAATAGAACTTTTTTTATCAATTAATTCAATTATATTCTTTTCCGAAATAAAGCGAAAAAACTAATAAAAACAATCAAGCTCAGAAGCGGATCTAGGGGAGGGGCCTGGGGGGGCCACAGGCCCTCCCCCCTTTGGGAAGAATCGTGATCTATTTTTTAAAATAAACCTTTACTAGACACTAGAATCTGAATGGTTCCCCCCCCCTTCGAAAGGCAAATCTATAAGGTGCCCCCCCCTTTCAAAATTTCTGGATCGTATCTGCCCCTGAAGCTAAACGAAACTAACGTAAACGAACCATAAAAAGCTCTAAACTCTGCGTTTGTACACTGACCAACTTCAACTTCAAGACATTCCTAATTTATTACGTGAGTTTTTAAGACCAACTACATCGTGGGCAACTAAACTGCGCAATATAAGAATTTGGAAACATGTAGGGTTGTAGTTAAGCATTGCTGTTTTGACATTATAGCTACCTTAGCAATATTAAGCTTCAGTTTAAGAGGAAACCACTAATGGCAAACGAGCTATACGAAACTAACATAAGCCTACCATAACAAATTTAAACTTGGAGGTTTAAGCCAACTTCAAGATATTTTTTCATTTGTTACCTAGGTCTGATATCAACTATACAGCGCAATAAAAGAGTAAGAAAAGATGTAGATATTACCATTTTAAAAAGTCAGTTCCTTTAATAGCAATATCTAGCTTCAACTAAATAGCTATAGGAGTTTAGCTTCTAACCTTAAGACAATAGACAGCCATAGGAACACTTAACGAGATCATAAAAACAAAGTGGGCATCTAAAACAACAGCGTAACAAAGCAATAGGCCCCCCCTCATCTTTCGTTAAATATACGTGACAAAGAAACACAACACTTGTTGAATCGGAAACAAGATTTAACGCGCTCCTGACGCGCTACTTGTAGCTGTGAAATCTGTTCTAAATTGAACTCTGACCTTACATATATATCATTAGATTACTCTTAACACTGATCGATGAAGTAAGGTCCGAAACATCAGCGTTTTTATCTTTATTGTTTTGTTAAACCTTGCATTTTTTTCATTTTTTTAATAATATTTAATTAATACTAAAATACTGTACAACAATAAAGTTCGCTCCTTTCCGACAAGTCAATGTCATTCTCGGTTCCGATTTTTGATTCAAAATCTCCCGTTCACCACAAATAGTTTTGCGACTTTGAAAACTTTCATTGTTGATGTCGCCCGGAAATCAAACCACAAAATACACTGTACATTCAACAAAGTTCCGTAAACATTTCTAATTTACGTGGCTTAATGTTTACTTAATATGAAATTAGAACTTAAATCTAGGACTAGGTGAAAAAAATGACTTTGAATGTAGCTTTTTATCTTCTTATCGCAGTTGCTTATCTGATTATAACTTTTTTGAATGATGATCTAAAGAGCAATAAGTGATCGGCTAAATGAACCCACAATCGACCCGGCGTCTTGGTTTATATAATTATTGAAGTTCCGACAATTATTCTTTTGCCAAATTTCAGGGCAATTATCTGTGGTAGTACTTATTTGCTGCTGAAAGAATCTCAAATAACAACTGTTTATAACAGGAAATCAATAGTTAACAAAGAAAAAACTAGCCTCCCGAAGCGAACTCTGATAGCTTTATAGTCTGTCAAGCTATGAAACCATGATTAATTTATAATTTGTGCTTTCATTGCTGTGACTTTCCGCTAGGTCTTGAAATTTTTTCTTTTTATCGGAGGTTGATGGCTTCAGTTCAGTACATTTTGTGCTGCTGAGTGGCGAGATTGCGGCTGAGGCGTGTTGAATAAAACAGTAGAAATAAAGCAGAGTAAACGACCTATAAGACTTAAGTCTATACTAAACTATTTTCCGGTTCGCAAATAGAAATTACAATTTAATAATAATATTGCCAGATGAAGTTCTTCTAAAGAGAATTACACTTTATCATACAAAGTAGAAAGACTTAACATGCTTCTTTTACAATTCAAATCAACCATTAACTTTCAAAACCAGTTGTCAATATTCACCAAAAACGACACATTTCATAAACAAGTCTAGTTGTGACTATAGTATATTGACTTCTTGTTTTACTTTTAATAAGCGTTTCTGTGCGAATATTAAGATGGACAACAGGATTTTATCAACGAATCAAACGGGGAAATCACTCATTTAGATTGTTTTGGCTTTAGTTTATATCTGCTGGACATTTTGTCAACTAAAACCAGCTAGGACTTAAAGCTTGCATCGAGTGGAACTCGATCGCGAGTATGAATGCAACTTCAGTTCAGTGAATACAAAGAAATCTATTTACGATATTACACAAAGATTTATTTATATAATAACAAGCACTTTCACTTAAAATAGAAATATATCAACTAAAGTATTCAATAAAATTGTTTCCTTTGAAAACCTTTAACAGAAATGCTATTAAAGGCCCAAACTGAAATAGAACTTTATCTTACCTTATATTTAAGCAGAAAGTCGAACACACTTTCAATTAATCTGAATGTTCAATATTCACATGCATAGAGCTAATCGTTGAGTTGTCGAGGTTTTACAAAACAACGAATCACTGGAGAACTTGACTGAGATGTTTTAACTCATGAGTCATGGACTTTGCTCGAGTCGAAGACGAGGATCTGAGATAGAAATCAGTCTTTGTTGACACTTAATGAAAATCTGCCAAATCTGCTCTATTTGTGGTTCAGGCGTGATACAATTTTATGGCTCATAATTTATGACCTTTCACCTTCCAAAGCAGTAAATGAGATATATTAGCACATCTGTCGAGCTTTGAGAGAATTATATCCCCGCCTCAGTTGTTTGATCAGAAACATAAACAGATACTGTATATGCTTAATCCCAACAAGAAATGTTTTCAGAAGCTTTGCAATAGAAGTTTTTCTTAGAAAACGCATTCGCTAAAATTAGATATGGAATGATATTTCTGCTCGCCTCACGGTGACTTGCTAAATCGAGATTTAAAATCTTGACTCAAGGGTGACGCCTGTTGGGACAGACGAAAACTTTTGTTTTCTGATTTCCGGTAAATAAAAATTCATATCACGAAATTGGGTTTCCATGACATACTGTCTGAAACGGGGCCTTTGTCTAGTTACAGTGACTTTTGTAAGCGTAAAATTCCGTGTTTGTTCTTTGCTTTGTTGTTAAACAATACATACATAAACAAATTCCAAACAAGAAAGGCAGATTTAAATTGAAGCAGTGCAAACTACGACACAAAAAATCCTATGGTTAATCTGATTGTATATTTACATAAACAGTATAAAATTGTGTAGCAGAGGCACGTTATACTCAAAGCATCCTTTTGTACTTTTTATTTAAATAAATACTGATTCCCAAGTGTAAAAACTGGCATAAACACTAAAACAGACCTTTACAGACGCAAAACTTGTTTAATTTTAAATCTAAAGTGAGTCTCCACAAACGCTACGCGTTAATTAACTTACGGCTTGCTATTTGCATTAGAAACAACTGACAATAACAATAACAATTATCGTAATAAAATTTTTACATTGTACGGAACTTAAAAAAAGAATAATGAATTAATTGATGAATTAATTGATGAAATAAAAATTCAAGTTTCATCTGTTTTTACACTCTTTCTCAAAAATGTCCGGTTTCTTCCTGTAGAAGGTTGATAACTGACTACGCTTGACTTGTTTAGAAAATGACTTACCTCTGGTTGGTCAAAATATTCATAACATTTAAAAATGATTTATACAGAACATTTACCAAGGCTGATACGAAAGTCACGATAGAAAGGTTAAGTTATATTGAAAGATGATTATAAACTGCTTCGGTTTTTCTAAAAGAAGCGTTGTTGATTTTTTAAAGTTTGACAGCCTTCCAAAAACAGTTTTACAAATAGTTAAGTTATACACTGTACTCTGTAGTGAAAAGAATTTTAAGTCTTTTAAGACTGACGTTTCGGAAACACCGACGCAGCACCATTTATGACATTTAGCCTTCCAAAAAGGAATGTATCCACAAACAAATGAAGATCCCGAATTCAAAAACTTTTAAAGCTTTGATCAACTTTTTGAACTTTGATTAGCTTTTTAATTACTAGTTTTTACTTAAAATAAAGTTTATCGATACAAGATACCACAATCAAAGATCTGTATCATTCACCGTGTGTGGCACTCGTGATTTTATAATCCACTTACAATCAAAAAACGTTTATCAAATATGAAAGAATTTTTGACACACATAATTTGTACAATAGTAAACTCCTGACTGGAAGAAAAATAAAAACGTAGCCACTAATTTGAAACCCGAAGCTAATTTGAGGTAGAACTAGCTGGATAATTAACAACTACCCACCAAAGTTGTGTTGAATAATTACGTTAGCATTCATATACCCAACCAGCGAATCAGTGAGAAACACGCTTTTTAAAAAAAGATATATATATATATGTGTGTGTGTGTGTATTTTTCATCCAGAGCCAAGCCGCCGCTTTCTTGCACGTAAACATTTTGTTGAGCTCACTCTTTGACATTTTTTCCATTATTTCTCTTTCGAACTCATTCGAATTCTGCTGTTCAAACCACTCTACAAGAACGAAATAATTTTGTTTATTTATGTATCTTGAAGTCGACAGTTTTTTTTATTTAGATACACATGAAAATTGTAAACAGCTTCGTGTCACCGCGCCAGCAATTAAGTTGTGCCACTTTAAATTTGTTGACTTGCGAAAAAGTTGTTCATGAATCAAACAATAATTAAAACTGACCTCGAAATACGTTTACACCAAATTTTAACCTATTTGTGGTTTCGGGAACTGCCGCATTATTTATTTCTAAAATTTCAGCTTCGCTGACACCTTTTGGGTGCGACGCCATCTTGTGTTTCCAGATCGCTAATCAGTGAATATCTTGGATATTCACTTTTTATTAGGAACCAATCACAGCACGCGAAAGACACTATTCGCTGGTTGGGTATATACCAATGGCGGATACTACCGAGACGTGAAGCGTCGAGGTATATATTTAACGTTAAGCACCGACCCTGAGGGAAATAGTTGTTTTAGTATTTACCAAAATAATGGCACAAAAATGCACTTTATTTTCAAAGAAACAATACATTTAGATATCTGAACAGAGATAACTAGAATGCTGCTGAAAAAATAGCAAAACAGTTACTGCTCATCAGCAGGATGCCTAAATTGTGTGCAATTCTACAATGTAAAGCTTTTTCTATTTTTAGCACGCGCCCTTCCAGTAATTTTGACCTCCGCCTCAAATCTACTCAGTAGTCTTGGATATCGCGAGTTATGGGAGCTCATCAGACCTCGCGAAAATGGATATCGGTTGCTTTGTTAAATACTAAAAAGCGCTTTCTTTCTCTTCAAACAATTTGTTTTTAATGTGTTCAATAAACCTGGTGTTACTGCTTCGAAACTGGTGAAATAAAGAAAAATGATTTCATTCTTCATTCTCAGAAAAAAATAACGCTGAAATCCGAATGGGAATCAAACTCATCAACCCTCTGATTAACAGTTTAGGTGCTCTACTCAACTGAGTTATATAGGAACTCGTATGGAGAGACCAGTTTAGAAACTACTTCTATTTTTAGAAGAATTTAATCAGGTTTAAGAATGACCGTAAACTTCTTTTCTCAGACTCCTTAAACTTAATGCTGCAAGGAGCTTGGAGTTTCAAAAAGTAAAACGATTTACATTTATTGCATGCAGTATTGATTTAAAACAAAATTGTTTCGGCTTCTATTTTTGTAGTCCTTCGTCGTGAGAAAAAAAGTGCAGCTGAAAAGTTAATGTATAGTTAAAATTGGGCTAAGAGTAAAACGGTTTGTTATAAAACGAACGTTTTCGGTCAACTTGACTTGAACATCATCAGGTTTAAAAAGCGGGTATAAAGATTATATTTAAATACATGTTCCAACAAAAGATATTGCTCCCAAGAGGAATAACATAATAGCTTTTGTTAGAAAATGTATTCAAATGCAACCTTTATATCCGCTTTTTAAACCTCATGATTACCATACATAATGTCAAGTCATTTTTTGTTTTATCACAGGCAACCCAAGCTTAATTAGTGTTAGTTCGTCGATTGATTTACCATTATAGTGATTTGTGTGCAGTATGAGATAAATAACGCTTTCGAGGTTATTATGCTTCTATTTGGAGCAAAAGTAGAAAATAAAGCTTGTTTACCTCAACTGTAGTCTTTTTTTGTTTCGCTTGTACGTTTAAGAACCGTAAGAAGTCATTTAGGGTGATTAGAAAATTGGTGGTTCTCCAAGTAACAGGTAAGAAAGAGAGAAAGGCTGGCGGGTCAAGATGCTAATATGTCACACAAAAAGATCGATAAATTCTCTCCTAACTGCCGGATCGCCACAAAATCACGCCTGCCCATAGATTAATAAATACTCTAACCGGAAACTTTCATCTGGGCTCCAACAATCTAAGCTTAAAGAACAGGAAAGCTCGCTTTCTCGTCGAAAGGGAGCGACACTGAATTTCTTGATGACTGTTCAGGCCACTTCCTGGCTACCAACGGTTTTGCATCGGGGCGTTGTAAACGCGCGATTATGACAAAAAATAAAACATACCCGGGGGAGACAAAGTCCAACGCAGCACATTTATATTTGATCACCCAGCTGACTATATTTTCGTGTTTTTGAGTTTGGCTCTGACTAATATGTCTTTTAGGTTTCTGTGTCGTTTGCTGTGGAGAGAGGTTTATCCCAGATTCTATTAAGGTGTTGGTCTAGTTGTATTTGTGCTAGTGTTTGTGATGTCAGTACTGTGACTGGTGCCATGGTGGGAGGTTGTTCACCTCGTATTGAGGAATACATTTCATGCTAGATTTGATTAAAGCCCGTGTTATACTTATTTGCCGACGTATTTCAAACTCTTTGTTTTCAAAACAAGTATTCAACATGCAAGGAATAAAACTTCGACTAAAAGATGTTTTGAATGGATTGAAAACGAGGGTAGGGCATGAACATTTGAAACATCACACGCAAGCTGGAAGCCATACATTTTTCTGTCATAGGCGCCTTAAAAGCTAACTAGATTTTAGAGAGTGTGCAAAGCCAACAAGTCGTTTTGAGGCCTTTTTCTGATAAACCTTTTAATATTAGACATTTTCTGAAATAAATACTATGAAATTTGCTATTAGTTTACAAATTAGTGTTTTTATTGATCTTGCTAAGGCATTTGATACAATCAATCATGAGATACTTTTGAAAACGCTCCAATATTATGGTAAAAATGGTGTTGCTCTCAACTGGTTTAAAGACTATCTTAGCGAAAGACAGCAGTTTGTTAACTACAATGGCTACTTATCTTCATTTAGACAAGTAAAATGTGGAGTCCCACAAGGCAGCGTCCATGGTTCTTTACTTTTCTTGATTTATGTAAATGATATTTGCAACGTCTTAACTTCAAGCTCCTTAGATATAATTCTATTTGCGAATGATACGAGTATTTATTTTTTTCTTGTAATGATTTCAACTCCTTAAGCTTTACACTAAACAACGAATTGAATAAGTTAACTGAATGGTTTTCTGCAAACAAACTATCTGTAAATATTAAAAAATCAAAGTACACTGTTTTCGTATAGTTTGCTTTCCGTGTCCGTGTGTGTGTGTATAGGATTTGTACAAAGATTTTTATGAAATAGTTAACATAGCCGCTTTATGATATTTTATTATGATATCAATATCTGCCTTGACCTAGGGTGGGTCATCCTGTACAAGCCCTTATGTTTTTTTTATGGTTCTCCCAGCCGCAATACTCTCTCTCTATATATATATAATTATTGTAATAAGTTTTTTTTGTAGCATAAGTGGCAAATAAATAAACAAACAAACAAACAAAATTATGAACCAAAATCCAAAAAATGCAAATTAGTTGGTGTGTTTTTGCATAACTCATCAAATCTAAGAAAAAGTTATTTTCAGCATACAGTTGCTAAAAACGAGGTGTTGACAGAAGTTCCTTCAAATAAAAACTGTAATAATGTTAAAATATCAAATATTTTAAGGAATATTCTTGAGTCACGTGATCATGAAAAGCCTCTATAGCAAGGTGGGTAAAAACTGAAATTGCTTGTCTCATCACTTGGAAGTAAGTGAATACGCCGCCATTATTTTATTTGATTTACTTTATGCATAAATTTTAAAGAACGACAAATGTGCAGGAATAATTTTTTCTACTAGTTTTAGCTTTCCTAAGGTATAATCGTGTAGTTTTATTTATTATTATCAATTTATTCTTATTCATTTACATGTTTTTTAAACTTGTTACGAGGATAAAACATTTTATGAATTTGCGCGCTATAAAAACATTATTATCATTATCAAACATTTATCAATGTATGTTGTTCAGTAGTATTAAAGAAAGAATAGAATATTTATCAAAAAACTTGGTGAATATGCCCCGAGCGGGAATCGAACCCACGTCTCCCTGTATTCTAGTCAGGAGTGCTAACCACTACACCAT